>JBBBVU010000010.1:13154635-13166605 GCA_037177055.1 Atherinosoma microstoma
GGAACCAATGGGGGAAAATGCTCTGAACAGTCACTTGTTCACTTGAACATCACCTTGCACTATGACTGATTCACACTCTGTAACAGAATGTGGCGGTGATGCACCAAAGCGCTGGATGCCAACCACCGGTTTAAAAAAAAAAGAAGAAAAGAAAAAGAAGTGTGCTATAGCGTCACAACACAGACACAGACCACAAACAATAAGGCAAGCAGCTAGCTAATTCATTCTGGGAACATGGAGAAATGTAAGTTTAATGCAGCGTGGATGGATAAAAAACATTTTGAGGCTTTCTGCACCGTGTGCAAGAAGAGGATTCAACTCGGAACAATGGGAGTGAAGGCGTTAGACTCTCATGCCAAATCGAGAGTCGATCAACGCACGTCTTTCGGGTCCACACCAACGCTGAAAGCAGAGGTGTTGTGAACTCTTCACACCATCACCAAACACCAGTCCTACAATGGAAACGAGGGCATTTCAGAGCTTTTCAAGTGCATGTTCCCCGACTCCGACATCGCCAACACCTTTACTTGTGGTGCCAACAAAACGGCTTACATAGCCAAGTTTGGGTTAGCCATTCACAGTGAAATGGGCAGAGAAATGTTTTAATTTTTGATAAACATGGTCTTAAAAAGACTTGAATTTAACTTGAAGAAACTTGTAGGAAATATGTCAGAAAGAGCACCTGTGGCTGGAATATATACATTTTTACTTGATTACATTTGAATGTGTAAAACTCTCCCCCACTGTTTCAAAAAATCCTGGAAGAAACCCGGCACTCCTTACATGTTTTAAAGTTTTATTTCATTTTTTTTTGGTGCTAAATAACAAAGTAACTTAGCAACATAGTAAAGTAACCAAAAACTCTGATTCCTACAAAATCAACTCTGCACTGTAAACAAGAAATGAATACTACACATTAACTTTGTATTTCTCGCAGAGAAAAAAATTGTGAAAGGATACAGGACAACTACCTGGACTTAGGGGGGAAATATCTAGCTTGTTTTTGTTTTACAGCTGCCCTATAAACATTTAGCTGCCGTATATTGACCCCAGAAATCATCCATTATTACTCACATTAGGCTAATATTTGGTTAAAAAATTACACAGTATTGCACAGCATTAAACACAGTAGTGTTTAATGCTTCCCGTGCACCCCACTGTAATGCTTTTAATGTTTTATATAAAACACTTTGAATTGTCTCGTACATGAAGTGTAATATAAATAAACTTGCCTTGCCTAAATCATGTGCTTTGCTGATGGTGTAAGTAAATTTTCACGGATATTTGTTATCATGGTCTTTTGAGTGGCGATTCAGTTGACATGATTTTTATTTTTTTGTCCAATAAGTGGATCACAAGAATAGAGTATTAAGTATGCTTTTTAACCTGCTGTTTATTTTTCTAAGCTTTATTTATTTATGTGTTTTTTTTCTTTTCAGGATCTCTTCCACAACCCTCCATCATACAAGAGCACAGTCACTCTGTCCTGGAAACCTGTTCAGAAGACTGAGGCAGTAGCGTAAGTCTGCCCCCACTTGTTACCAAAGTTTCTGCCATCACGAAAAGACAGAGGCTTTATTTTTGAGGCCGAAGTTGTTTGTGTGAAATCTGAATGTCTTTGTTGCTCATTAGATCTTTGTCTTCTTTTATTTTGATTTTAGGCCCAAACGTCCAGCGGGTGAAGAGATGGGATCCGGTGGAAGCACAAAAAAACAGATCACTCCTCTGCCTCGGAGGGATGCACGACAAATTTACAACCCCCCCAGCGGCAAGTACAGCGCCTCCATAGGCAATTTCACCTACGGTGAGGAGCATTGGGGTGGCACATTTTTCCATCTTCCCTTTTTTTTTTTGTGTAGCACAGTTGATATCTTTTAATTCATCATCTTCTTGCTGGTGTTTAGTACTGTGGCTTCACAGCAAGATGGTCGCTGGTTCGAGCCTCGGCTGGGGAGGGGTTTGAACAGTGGCCTTTCTGTGTGGAGTTTGCATGTTCTCCCCATGTATGAATGGGTTTTCTCCCGCTAGTCCGGCTTCCTCCCACAGTCCAAAGACATGCATGTTAGGTTAATTGTTCACTAAATTCTCCCTAGCAGCGAGTGTGAGAGGTTGGTCTTCTCTCTGTGTTGGTCCTGTGATACCTTGCCTCTCACCTGCTAACTGCTGGGATAGGCTCCAGCTTCCCCACAACCCTGAATCGGAATAAGCGGTAGAAAATGATGATTTGGATAATGTCACATATTTTAAGATCATTACATTTCTCAATACTAAGTTCCCCTTAGACCTTAAAAGCTTTCACTCAGTAGGTCTGAAAATGGATTTAACAACTCCGGTTTTCAGTGGACAGCAACTGCAGTGAGCTTGGACTCATAGTTGTTAATTGGTTAGCAGTGTAGAGTAGGGCTGTCCCTGACGCGTCGATGAGTCGACATAATCGATTATATTAATGTGTCGATTTATATAACACACATCGGGGAAAAAAAACAAGAAGTTGAACGCTCTTATTTTGAAGGGGAAATGGAAACCAGTGTTGTGCATGAACTCGTTCATATTTTGGATAACCGTGAACTGAACAGACTATAATTTCCGCCTGATAAACGTTATTGTGAACGCATTCATTCTGGCACTTGTTAACGGCAACTTTCACAGTTCAACTTTGTTCAAGAGAATGCCAGATTTCTATGGAGCCTTCACTATGAACTAGTTAATTTTGGAACCATGAACTTGGTTCAAAAATTTGAATTATGAACTGAACATTGTTTTTTTTTTTTTTTTTTTTTTTTTTTTTTTTTTTTTTTTTTTTTTTTTTTTTTACACATTTTATTTGTTTACATTAATCGATTCCAGGGGTTTGTGAGAAGAATGCAGTCAAATTATTCAGGTTACAAAACATTTATTTTGCAACAGGATTTTATGTTAAGAGTGGGTAAGAGTGCTGCTAAACTCAGTTGAGATAGCACAAGACTTTTGGTATTGTTTAATAAAATGTTGAATTAAGAACGTTTTTAGTATTTATTCTGGTTAAATTTATTGTTATATTAATCAAACGACAGAAAGTCGTTAAATGCGTCGATTTAATCGAAAAAATAATCGACAGATTAATCGATTCTGAAAATAATCGTTTGGGACAGCCCTAGAGTAGAGTACCCACAGAGTACTCTACTTCTCCATTGTGTACCTGTATAATCCTTCAGATTGTTGAACTCATTGTCTTGCCACATGAATATGCTGCAGAATTTGAAGGCTTTTAAAAACAAATTTTATTCATGATTCATCATCTGGATTCCAGGATAAATGTGCACTGAACAACCTCACAACCAAATTATAATGTTGCAGTATTATTAAATAAATGTGTCAGTTGTCATTATAGACAAGCTTTGCATTGGGCTGTTGGCAGGATTGACCCGTGTCATTTGTTACATCCAAGGTGAAGATTTCTTTGATAAACACACTGCATTGTTTAAGGACTACATCGTGTGTGTGAAATGTTGACCATTTTGTTTATAAAGTTGTTAAACATTCTTTGCAGAGATTTATTTTCTTAATGAAATACCAGTTGTTTTCACATACTTAAAGATGTTACACTTTGTCACTTCAGAGCAGCGTGGTGGCTTCAGAGGCGGCCGAGGAAGAGGCTTCGGAGCTAGAGGGAACAGGAGCCGAGGCCGATTCTACTGAGACACAATAGTGTACATTTGCTCATTGAACTGCATCACATCAGGGTCTTTTTCTCATTGAGACGGACTATTTTTCATATACTCCTTTTTTTTTTTTTTTTTTTTTGTCTCTTCAGTGATTCACTTTCTCTTGCACAAGAAGATTTTACCATTTTAGTTTTGTTTTAATGGAGGTTTGATTTCCTGTCTTTGCAATATTAGACAATGGTTTCCAACTTTTCTACTGGCCATTTCAGTATGTACTCCCTGTATTCCTCTCAGCCAAGGTGATAGCTAATATAAATGTGTGTTGCTGTTTTGGTTTTTGTTCTTTCTCCCTTGAAATTTTAAACAATTTTGTGTATTTTTATTTTTTTATTTTTTGTGGAACAAAATGACTGCCAAGTTGTAAACCAATAAATATTTTCAGCAAGTAGATGTAGGAAAAGATGAAGATCCTCTTGTTTTGCAAAATGTTGATAAAAGCACCCTTTCTATCCTTTTTTTTTTTTTTTTAATTTTTAATTTAATATTGTTTTTGGTTTTTTTGTTGTTGGTTTTTTTTTATCATCTTAATTTGAATTGGCTGACAATGCTACTTTGTATGAATTAATGATGCTGTTTCATGAATTTTTATCATAAACTTGTCTGGAAGGATGATCTTTTGTCTTTTACTTGTTCATGTCTGGGGTCCTGATTCTCCTAACCTCTGCACAAACCATTGAAAATATTTTCCAAATTTGCCAATTTTCCTTCTCCCATTCACTCAACCACCTGTTTGTTTTTATCAGTCACCCTCCTGTCTATCCTTTCCTCTTTATCTGTTTAGGCTCCCCCTGTGTCTGAACCATGCCAGAGTGAAGAGAGGGTAATTTTAGCCCACAACATGGCATCTACATTTAACATTAAAACACAAAGGTGCCTACATGACTGCATACGTGTTCTCTATTCTAAATGGAAATTGTGTGCTTTAAAGGCCCATTCTGTAATTTTTCGTCTTTAAAACTCTGCTTTCCGGACTCGTTTGATGACACAGTCACATCTAGTATGTGCATTTTTTTAGAGCCGTTGCGGCCCAGCAGCGTCCCACGGCTGAGAGACTGCACTATACAACTTTTCAACCAGGACCCATCCCTGCTGAGTTTTGCGTTGTGCATGCCTTATACACTAGCAAGCGGATGTAAACAAACCGGCCGTTTTGAACACACACCGGCGGATTCAGCAAAGAAACATTAGAAGACATTATTGGAGGAAGGGAGGAAACAAAAGAGAGCCAGAGACAAAGCAAGAGATGAAACAAGAGTGGAGATGAGGCTTTTTCTTTCTTTTTTTTTTGCTGCCTGGAGAGAGCTCACAGTACAGGTAGGAAGCTGTCGATAGGGGGTGGTCACTGACAAACTGGCATATGTTGACTGTCTCTTTAATGTAAGAAAAGGTAGAATTAGGTTGTGTTATTAATGGTTTGTGCCATGTTTAGAATTTGCTTATTTCACCCTTGTGGTTGAGACTTATTGTCTGGGGAACTTTCAGTTCACATTTTCCTGTACACAAACACTTAACATGCTTTAATATTAGTGGGGACCTTCCATTTACTGTATTTATTACGCTTGAACCTATAGCCTTATTTTAAGTCCATACTAAACCGTCTTAAACATTTTTATAAATTTGTGTCAATATCAGGTGTATCAAACTATGCATTAAACCTTAAGCCATTGAATACTAGAGAAGTTAAGACAAACTGTCCAAACTAAAGTGATAGATTGTATTAATCCTGTTTTTTAAACTCTAATAAATCCTTAATTGCAGTCTAAAGGCATGTGTATTTCTGCACCTGACTTCATCAAACTGTAATACCAGTAAAAAAAAAAATTTAACGGTCCAAAACCGGTAAAAAAAATAAAATAAACTGTAATAAAAGCAGTGCGCGCACAGCGCGAGCTGTCACCGGGTGCAAACAGGTCTGCATGTAAAGACACGTGTGCTGGTGTGTGTAGGTGGATGCTTTGGGGGAAGAGTGGCGCTTAAACTCAATTTTCAGAATCGACTGTGTTAGCTTTTTACATTGAGGCAATTCTTTATGGTCTTAACTTGGAAAGTAGATGCCCCAGACCATTAACAAAGATAGAATAGCTTATTGTTTGTTTATAGTTTTCCCCTTTGTTCTTTTTGTCTTCCCTGTAGAAGGCAATCCAAACCAGGGCTTTCCTCTCAGATAAACCATGTCTATTTTTATCTTCATCGAGCTATTCATTTAAAGCTTTGATGATGTATTTTTTTCTCTTAGCTACTTCTAATTGCATGAAGACGTATAGGGTACACATTTTGTGCAGAACGTGCAATGCAGGAAATAAGTCCAAAATCAATCCTGCATTTTCATAACCCACAGTGAAATATTAAATCTTGTGTTTCTTATTTATCGGTTTTTGTACTGAAGCAGTGATAAACAACCTTGATGTGCAACGCAACACAGATTAGTTGGTTGAATAAACGGAAAACTTAGGTTGAAGTTCTCGTTTCAGGACAGTAGAGGGAGCCACGCGACCGAGATAAACCGTTTCCTCGTAGATCGTGACCAGGTATTTCCCAAACCAGCCTGCCACCCAGTCAGCCAACAAACACCTGGCACATACAGTTGTGAACGTGCGTGCACACATAGCTACACAACAACGAAGCTGAAAATAATCAAGCAATGGAGGAGGAGTGGGCGGCAGCAGCGGGAGAAGAAGCGAAGACGACCCTCGGAGAGAGAAAGAGAGAAGGAAAAAAGCAACTGTACCAGCCCATGTGAGAGTACAAGTGAAAGTAAATCAATAGTCCTGAAGCACTGGTAGAACTCGATGGGTCTCCTCACTTATTAACAACCTCTGGGGGGGGGTGTTGTTTGTGTTGTTAAAACAATGCCTTCATGCTGTACCCAAACAGACCTCAGGCAGTAGCTGTTGCTGTAAATGGGTGCGTAGTTTAGCTGGCGAGTAAATGGCCTTATATTTCAGTTTTCTTATTTGCTGACTTTATTAGTGTAAAATGGGCTTATTGTTTCATTCGTGGACTCTGCCTTTACTTGCCTTGTCTTCAGGGAATCTGATATGGTAGGATCCTCCACAATATTGGTTCCTGAAAAGTAGCTAGCTATGAGTTTGTTAATGGTTGCAAAAGGCTATGTCATGTAGCACTCGTGCTTAGTTGGAGTCTCTACAACCAATCTCCAATGAAGAGTAGGCTTCCTGCATGAAGTTAGACTACGTCAAATGTGCATGGCGTTTAATATCATGGAAAGAATATATCAAACTGAATGTAAATAACTTGGTACAGCTAGGTGGGAGAGATAAAAGAAGATGGCAGTAGAAGGTGGTCAGTTGAAAAAACAGTTCAGACCTCCTCTTTTTTGCCTTTTGTACTTAAATGGATGACAAACTGAGTTTCTAACAGGGTCTAAGCCAACACAGAGCTGTCCACGGTGCTGAAAACACGCGACTCTAAAATGGCATCGTGTCTTTTTTTACACTTCGGTAGAACTTCGTCTAAATGAGGTGGAAAACTTTTTGAAAGTTAATTCAGTAGGGGTTGGTTGCTTTTGGTTGAAATAGAGATAAAAAAACTTACTTTGCGGTAGCGCACACCATGTTGGGCTATAAGCCTATACCTTTTTCAATCTTTCTCACCAAAGACAACACATCAGTTCTTTCGCCCTACATTTTTTTTTTTTTTACATCGTGACAGCTTTAACTGCAGTGTCCCTGAACTAATTTGGTGTCAATTGCAAATAGCAGGTCGGAATGTACGTGTAATAAATAAATCAGTTGTGGAAAGCGAACTTTTTCGTCCCTTTTATAAAAAGAAAAGAAAGTTAAAAAAGAAAAAAAAGCCGCACCTTCCGCCCCCTCATGTACAATGCTGGGAATAGTAACAGCACTGTGAGGCTAGGCTAAATATAGCAGCCAGTGAGTGTTAACATGTCAACTTCAGCAGGAGTACTGGGAAGCGGCTGCTGCACGTGTGACCGCTGTGGATGTACACAGTTTTGCTATAAATACTAAACACCCTTTCTCTCTTCAAATGCACCTCAAACACGTAGCCTACTGGTTTATCTTAAAAATGCTTTAAATCCTCAGGCTGCACAAAAAATACACACACGGTAAAATAGAGCCAGCGTTCAAGCCACCGATTTAGCTTGTAGGCCTATAGGCGATGGAGACATGCATTTTGCAAGATTAATGCCTCCTCCGCCATTTAAAACTAATGGCATAGCCTACCATCAATGTACCAGATCTATTTATAACCGTGTTAAGGTGAGATTTAGGGAAATCACGATTCAGTCATTCATGACGCGCAAAATCACGATTAGCCCCCCTACCCGGATGTGAATCCTAAATGATGATCGTCTTCATCAACTGCCATTTTCCACCGATGGGTGTTTATATTCTGTGCATGAGAAACGGGTGTGAAATTCAGTTTTTCCAAATCTAACGACGGATGGAGGTGGATAATGGGTATTAATAAGAGGAGGGTAGGGATATTTCTTATTTTAATCATGGCCACGTTACTAAAAAAAGAACCAAGTCGGAAGAAAATAACTTATAGTCCTTCATAGTTGAAGACGCTTGTGCAGCAAAACCCTCGTTATTTGCATGGACGGAGAGACACGCACGCGCGCACACACTCTTTCTCCATCTACTTTACGTAATCTAGCATGTGAATGTCGAGATACAGAACGACTCGTGCAGAGAGGGAGTATTTCGTCTATGCACACAGCTCCAAAACCCATGCCCAAGGAACACGGTGTACTTTATTGCCCCCACCCTACACACACACAGACACACGCACCCAAAAAAAACAATGTTTTGTTTTTTTTGTGCATGTTCTTTTAAACAATGTTTTTTTTTTTTTTTTACATAGAAGCATGCGCGTGCACGAAGGTACACGCGCATAAATTGTTGATTCTAATTTAGAAAACCTAAGCAAACTAACTAACTAACATAACAGCTGTGGATAGTGCACCAGCTAAACTGGTGGCTTCCAACATTCAAGCAATTTGACTGTCCATTCACAGACTCAGCGGGAGGAATTGTATGAATGAGTGAGTACGGGATGAATGAATGACTGCACGAGGTGATTGAATGAAGAGCAGCGGCAGTGGAAGAATAACAACGCAGGAGGGCGTACATCGCTCCTGTCCCTTTCAGCCCCCCCCCGTTTTCTTTTTCCTCCAGTGGAGGGAAGTACGGCAGCACGGGCAATAACCAAGCATGGAGAACAAACACATACAGTACACACGCGCGTGATGCTAAGGAGGGCTAGTGTGTAAGTGTGGTGGGGAGTGAGTGTGTTTGTGTGGCTGGGGGGTTGTTCTATAAATAGCACTATAGCTCTGCTTCCATTGACATCATTTAGGCAGGAGAGATGGAAAAATAAATAGGTGGAAGGGAAGGGAGGGAGGAGAGGGCACAGGGTTCCTTAAACTAGGCTTGAAATTCAAACAAAACCTGCCCAGCCATCTCTCTGTACACACTCTAAACAAAAATTGATCTACATAGTGCACATAGAAATGGTTCTTTCAAACTCCATAGCTGAAATTGGTTTGCTTTTTTTTTTGGCTTTACCTTATTCCTTAAAACACATACATACAAAGGATGGAATCCTGCTAATCAACCATGAACAATCAAAGATCCTTCTCTTTTCTCATTCAACTTTATTTAGATTTATACTCTGTGTAGATGTTTATTTAGATTAACATTGAACTTTAGACTGTCTTTCACAAAGTAAAACCCTCAAAATATGGAACTACATTACTGACAATCTAACCTAAACCCTGTAGTTGAAATAGTTTAATATTAAAGCATGCCTTAAATCTTTTTACTTTCATTGTGTATGCTTGCTTTCATCTTTTGCTGCCCAATAGAAAACATCAGAGCACAACACCCACTGCTTCCTAGAAAGATGAAGCCTACAAGTTGCGATGGAAAGCCACAAGACAAATGGGAGAGGACGTCAAACAAATTAACAAGAACCTGTGTATACAACACACACCCACATTATACAAGCGAAGATCCAAATGGAAAAGATGGGGGTTGTTAGTGCAAATATTTTGGAAGGTATTATTATTATTGTATATTGACATACTTCAAAAAGGACCAAAGCAGAGGGATGAAGTGCAATAGGTTGTAGAAAAGGAGTGATATTTTCATTCATTATCAAGACTAACGTTTTTTTTCTTTAAAAGCCTGAGTTAGTTTACTATCACGAAAGAGGAAAGGACAGCACAGTTTTTGGCCATGATCAGAGCGTCTTAGTCACACCCAGGATCTTTGTCTGTTTCTCTAACTCTGTCGTCAGTCTTGGCACTGACCCCTGAATGCTGTGTGACTTCCACTGTTGCTGATGACGTCTCCCGTGATACATTCCCCCATGTTTGTTTTCCACCACATCCTGTAATTGCACTTCTCACAGTCCTACACCATCTACCTGATAAAATAAATGCTTGTTTACCTGTTACTGTTTTACAAAATTATTGTGATTTCTCCTCTGATTTCCTGTAAGAAAAGTTTTAACTCTGGACAGAGGTCATGAGATGGCTGCAGCTGTTGAGCCTCAAGAACAAAGTAATTTTTAAAGGCTCTTCAGAATACTTAGATGATTGCTTGAGCCCAGATTGACACCATCCAATCTACCATTTTTATTTTTATTATAACTTTAGTTAGTGGTACTTTCATGTTTCTTGGCACAGATAAAGAGTCTGTCGTCTCTGTTGTTGATCACACACTTCACATCCACCTTCCTAGCAGTCACACCCTTTTTTTAGTATGTTTTACACACTTTTCTCCCAGCAGAAACCTGAAAGTGGTAGCGCTGAATGGCTACCGGACGTGAGATGAGGCATCCTTCGACATTTGAAAAGTTTGATTCTCAATTCAAGAGAATGAATCAAATGGTTTAATTCAGTCTGAATAATGAATTATTTTTTTTGCCAGTCTCTTTTCTTTCCCCCCACCCCCCACGCCCCCACTACATTAATCTTCTCACATCTTCATTCTTCTCTTTTTTTTTGTTCGTGTATTACATATAAGAACACAACCGCACTACAAGCTTTGACAAAAAAAGTAATCAAGTGACTAATAGCTGTGTATTTAACAATGACAATGGGTATTTTGGCAGAAAGTGCAGTTGAGTACTTTGCAAAACAACAAGCCCCACAGCCACTCGTTATAAAGTAATTTACAAAAATTTCTCTTCAGATCAGTTTTCAAGCATGTACTGTTCAACCACATAACATATTAAAGGTAGGAAAAAGTTGTATTCCTCTTGAAATTGTATTTTTTATTATATTAATTATGTGAAATTATATGAACAGTTGTCTTGAGGCAAACACTTTCTCTGGAAAGAAACCTTCCAGCCATCTTAAACTAGAAACCCTCCCTCTTTGACATTTTAACTTCTGAAGAATAAGCCCTGAACATAATATTCCTCAACATTGGTCAACCATTAATTTCCTTGCTTCTTATGCTGCCAGGACAGTCCAATTCCTGAGATAAACATTTATATACATTTTTTAAGCCCAATTTAAAAACTGTGGCATTAAGTGTTCCAAACCTAAAATTGTTACATTTTTATACATGTTTGATTCATGTAACTACTCAAAAGCAGCATTGGATTCAATACGTATCTGTATTCTTTAATCTTGTATTTATTTCCAGGTCTGCCATTATGTTAAAAAAAAAAATAAATTGGAATTTTCCAACTTATCTGGAAATGTTAGACATCAAAAGGCACCTGCAAGCGTGCTCGTTGGTTCTGTGGATGTCCTGTCTGTCAGGACAGAGAGTTCAGGCTCTCTTGGCTTACAGGGGCTGTGGGTTAAATGGGGAAAATGGTTTCAGCATAGTCAGCTAGAGGTTGGAAGATATTTTTAGACTGGAGGAGCCAGAGAGATACAAGGAGACAGAAACAGAAAGAGACAAACCTATTTTCAATGCTTTGACCCAATTACTTAAGTTGCTATAGGCTACATGTTATTGTTCATCACTATCTTGTTTGTGATATGCTTTTGATTTTCATCCCCGTATCTTTATGTTTGGCAATTGTGACTAAAATGAATATGTGCAATTCCGTTCGAGTTGGCGTTATTCTTTCTACCTCGTCAGCGGGGATCCACATTGAGCTATAGTGGTTGGTTAGCACAGAGATATTGATGTGTCTGCTACAGTTCTCCACCCCAGTCAGGTGGAAATGGGAACTGAGGTTAGAAAAAGAAAGAAAGAAAGAAAGAAAGAAAGAAAGAAAGAAAGAAAGAAAGAAAGAAAGAAAGAAAGAAAGAAAG
>JBBBVU010000010.1:13195699-13205801 GCA_037177055.1 Atherinosoma microstoma
TTATAATATCAGGGGAAAACAAAATGTGGGTATATTACCTGAGCATGTGTCCATCATGGATAAGAGTGGCCGAATAAAAAATTAAATGAAATTAATAAATAAAACTAAATGGATAAAACAGAGTAGAAGGATAAAAAATAAAAAAAAATTCTAGAGATTCTTTTTTTTTTTTTTTAAATATATAAGGGGCAAGCGCTGTAGCAGATGCCAACCAGAGGCAGAATATCCATAAACTGTGAATCCTAATTATCTAAATAAATATAAGATTAGGGAAACGATGAAGACTATAAACATTAACAACACATACCCTAATAAATCAGGAGAGATTGTCTCACTTACATCTTGTAGCTCTGAGAATAAAACCCCAAGAAATATGTCCATATGCCAGTGGTTCATAAAAGTGGTCCGGGCATCAATCCAGTTAAATTATGCCAAATAATCGTTCGGTACTCGTCTCCTCCGATGTCGCCCCCGTGTCAGTCGCAGACTTCCGTACTCCGTTTTGTCATCATCCGTTCGGCAAAAGTTCAGTCGTCTGTTGTATAAACCATCCTTATCATTCCTCGCTCGGATCATCCGTTCTTGCTGAGAAAGTCCTCCGCTTCTTGTGCGCTTTTGAAGGAGCATTCCTCCCCGTTGAAGGTAAAGCATAAACTGGCCGGGTAGCGCATCTGGAACCGTACTCCTCTCTGGATGAGACGCTCACACACTCCGTTGAACTGACGCCGAGCCTCCCTCACCTGGGTGGATAGATCTTGACGGATGTAAATCTTGTCGCCCTGGTAGGTGATCTCACCTTTCTTTCGGGCTGCCGCAAGAATCCGTTGTTTGTCGTTGAAGTTGTGCAGCTTGATTATAACTGGTCGATTATAATCTTTCTTTGGCGGGCCTAAGGCTCTGTGTGCCCGGTCTATTTTAACCGAGCCTCGCTTGGTCTCCAAACCCAACATGTCTGGAAGCCAAGTCCCAAAAAATCTGATGGCCTGATTCCCCTCTGCACCTTCCTTGAGGCCGATGATTCGTATGTTATCTCTGCGGCTCCTGTTCTCGTTGTCTTCGGCACGGTCTGTTAGGGTTTTCACTCTCTGTTCAAGTTCAGCTAGCTTGTTTTCCAGGGAGGTTGTGCGGTCCTCGCCATCCGAGATTCGGTTCTCAGTCTCAGTTATACGCTTTATATTGTCTTCGACGCGGCTGCTTAATTTATCCAGGGTGGAGTGTAGCTCAGTGAACTTCTGCTCCATAAGAGCGCTGATCTTTTCAGTGACGGTTTTGGAAACCGTGCTAGCCACACTTTCCTCAAACGACGTGTTGTTGCCGTCATCCATGCTAGCCACTGAGGTAGCCTCAGACGTTTTTTTTTACATCGGGACGAGTTCTACGTGAAGTTTCTCGAGGATTAGTGTTCCCTTTAGTGCCGGACATGATCTCCAGAACAAGGAGCCAAGATAATTGAGGTTTAGACCGTCAAAAATAAAGTTTATCGGCTGAGGAAGCGGGAGGTCGACAAAAGCGATCCTCTCAGTCCGATTGCATCACGTGACCCCATGCACTGTCTTACCACTGAGTATAACAACTTAACCTTTTTTTTTCAATTCTACATGTTTAACCTATTACAGTGCTTTCAGGCTATATTGATGATTTTACATCTAATTATAAAGCACATTTATCTGTTATTTTTGACAATGTGCAGCAAAATGTAACTGTGTGTTCATATTTCTGGATGGAAGTGTGGTGCTGTGTGTGTGTTTGAGTGCTACTACAAGGCAAAATGTCACAACACTGGATTAGAAGCTCCATCATGTAGCAGACTCCATCCTCCTGTATGCAGAATATTCTTGTACTCTTACCCCAAATGAATAGTAACTATGAAGCTGCCCCCCCCCCCCACACACTTTTTTTCCCACCTGTTTTTATACTCTTTTATCACAGATGCACATTTTTTTATTGAATGACTCGAAAAAAAAACCTCTTGTCCTGTGTTTGGGGATGGAAAATGTTTCTGGAAAGTGGGAAGGGAAGAGTTGAATGTCTGGTGGGGGGTTAATTCAGCCCCTGACACAGCACACAAAAACACATGCAGACACACACTTTATACATACAAAAGCACACTGCAGTGCATGTCCGGACGTCAGCGGCATTGTGCGGGTTGTCTCTGTGCCCTCTTAGACGTAGGTGAATAAAGCATCACAACATACAGTCTTTTTAATTCACACACAAGAATTGTAACTTATTTCAAATCTTTTCCTTTCTTTCGTTAACTCTGTCCACACATTATCTGCAGAGGGTTAAATCATTTCTTTTGATATTTTTCTGATACTGCTGCATTAACACGGGGCTCACATGGATAAACACTCAAGCACATGCATGCAAACACACGTGTGCAATCATTTAGATAAGCAAAATGGACGTGAGGCTAATAATAGTTTTTCCTGTTTTGCTGCTGTTGTGGATGAGCCAAAACAACTTTTTTGATGGAGTCGATTCGGTTAACTCTGAATTTATTAAATCAATAACATTTCTAAGTTTTTTTAAAAAAATTCAGATGAAACATTTTTCCTTTTTGTTTTTGTTTTTTTAAATTTTGTGATTTATCACATTTTTAACAACAGGAACGATTTATGAGCAAGTTGAACCCAATATGACTTCAAACTGATGTGATTACAAATTGTTAGATCTCACACACATGCCTGCATATGTCAGAAACACACAGCCTCACAAGGAAATTGTCACTCGTACACTGACGCACTCTCGCTGACACATACTGACTCACTCTCACACTTTCTTCTTTATCTGATCATTTTTGGTTGTCTGTCATCCTTTTGACACAAACACACACATACACACATACATTAAACATTTAATAACAAGCAGGACCAAGCAGTCTTTTCATCTTTGCTTAAACATGTTTTATTGTTGATTTCTTGCAGTTTTTTGACTTGTGGTTTTTCATTTAGATTATTTTGAAACATGTGAACAGTTTGCCACAAAAAGGAAGAAGATAAGAATGTGTTGCAGAACTTATAAATGACAAAATATAATTTGTCAGTTGTCGTAATTCATTCACAGTGATTTTATCTAATTTACTTTTATTGAAAAATACCATTAACAATTAAACTGACTTTCTTTTATAGAAATGATCATTCATCAACATTTCCACATTTTCCTTTTATTTACAAAGAATATATTTGAAATCTTCCATTTTTTTCTTTTAAACTTTTTAAATAAATGTAGATTTATCGAAGTGTTCCAAATAAACAGCATGTACATCATCAACAGGAAGAAGTTCCACTCCGATTTTAGAAAGAACATGACAAATGTTGTAAAATAATTCCTAACAAAGATGTTTTAATGTAATGTAAATCTATGATTATATAGTAAAGCTAGCGTCAAGCAACTACCTTTTAAAAATAGATGAAGAGGGGAACATTTGAATAACAACGAAAAAATGTAATCAAAATAACAATGAAAGGAGAAAAAAAGGACAAATTCATACTTGTGTTTTGTTGAAATAAGTCTTTAGCAGATTTCTTCTCTTTTAATGAAATTCAAAGACACACACAATAATCTAGGAACATATTTACATTCATCAGCTGATTAACTTTTTCTTAAATCACATATATTTTAAGTACAGAGGGAGAGCCCTGCAGAATAAGCTCACATTAGTCATCCCTCATTCAGATCATTGTTAGTTGTCGCCACAATATTTATTCATTAAATTTTTCTGTTCTTACTATCTTCCTCTGACTACAGTCTATAGTGTGAAAAATTAGCTCCTGGCCATTTCTGTGCAAAGAGTATGATGCTTACAAAAAACTGTGTTGTGTGGGGCGGCAATGGCTCAGGTGGTAGAGCAGGTCATCCAATGACCCGAAAGTTGGTGTTTCAAATCCCGCTCATGCCCCACTCAACTGTCGTTGCGTCTTTGGGCAAGACACTTTACCCTCCTTGCCTCCAGTGTTTGCATCACTGGTGTACTCAGTTGTAAGTTGCTTTGGACAAAAAGTGTCTGCTAAATGACTGTATGGTATAGTTTCCTTGTGAAGAAATCTTAATTGATTTTTTTTCAACCTTTTTCCCTCATTCTTGAAGAGTTTAGCCTTTATAAAACACATACATACTCCAAAAGGGAGCAAGCAATTGCTGGAATTTCTTTTCAGCACGTTAATCTTTTTAAAATACTCATCTTTGTCCCTTTTGTGATTTATAGATCTAAGATTTATGAACATGCACAACATCAGAAACCAATGATTTGCTTGAGTTCACATCTCATTACAGTGTATTTAACTCTTAAATACTGTGGTGTAGATAGATGTAAAGATATAAGTGCTAACAAAGTCAGAATCTAACCAATGAAATGGAAAACAAAAAGCTTTCAAGCTGATTTTTGAAAACACTTTTTAAAAATGGATTATATCTAAATGTTAGCTTATGTTATTTATATATTGAAAACTCTTTGTCAAACAGTTTGGTAGTTATTGTTTAAGGCTTAAAATTTTGTACTTTAGGGAGTCAAGCAACTCTTGCAGGTTTCTAACATGACAAAGTTTTCCTCTCTTTTTTTTCAAAAATGAAAAAACTTACGCAAATTCTTCTTCTACATTGTTTACATTTTTAATGGAGATAAGTAAACAACACTGGGAAAGATTATACAGTGTATACTTAATATCAGGGATGTTCAAAACTTTATCTTGACCCACAGAGACATTTAGAATACTAATACAACAGTTCATAGTGTTTTTTCCTGAATGTAGAGAGGAGCTGCATCTTTTAGTGAGGGATCACCAGCTGTCCTGCAGTTTGTAGACATTTTCTTGCTGCAACACACCTGATCCACATGACAGCTTGTTGTCAAATTCTGCACAAGTCTCTTAATGACCCAATTAATAATTTGACTCAGGTGTATTGCAGCTGATAAACATGTAAAATCTGCAGGACAGTTGGTGATCCCTGCGCCAGCACATTAGAAAAATAGTACGTTTTTATTTTTATAAGAAAAGGCTTTTTCAATGTTCTTACTTAAAACAGATCTTACTTATAAGACAGTGGTACTTTTTTCTAACCCCAGGTTATACAGTATAACCCTAATTTGAAATTTAAGTTATGTGGAACCCAGGTTTGGTACCCTTCTTACATTCATTAACTATGTTGTCATCGATTTGCAAAGCAAGTGTTTGGTTTAGGTCCACTATGTTTTACAGTTCCACCCAGGTGTTTAGTTCTGATTAAAAGCTGAATTTGAAAGTCCCACATTATATATATCTAATATATCTAAGCCTTATATCTAAGCATCAAGTAGATGTATAAAGTTAGTTCTAACACACACATATATTGCTCTCTGTGATGTTTGAATGACAGATATTTGAATTAAAAAAGAACTTGAATAATGATTATGCTTGAATAATAGTTTTGCAAAACTACACGTTTGCATGTTGTTGTGCTGTCAAATTTGGAGATTTTTAATGACATAAACTCAACTTTCTTACCATTGAATGTTAACTAAATCACAATAATCAAATATTTATCAAATAAAGCAAACATATTAAGAGGGAGTCTTTATCAACTGACTGTCAGGTTCCTCAAGTTGACATGTATGTGGGAATTTTAATTTAATTGTTCAGAATGCAAAAAGTAATAGATTTACAAAGTATTAAAAACATAATTTTCACTGTCCTGCCATAAAAATAAAGAGGGATTACATGTCCTTTAAGACCAATCAGTCCTTATAAGGGCTGAAAAAAAGTACAAGCATAGTCCTCAATGTAAAAAACAAACAGGACTATTGTGGGTTTATTTTTAACTATAGCTTAAAGTTTAGACCCTGTTCACAACTGTGAAAGTGGGCTTAAGTAAAAACTTAGAATTCTAGAGATGATTTTGATGCTGAAGGTGATCAATGACATCTGAGTGCATGGAATCATTTTTAGAATTATGTTGTCCACTGTGAAATAGAAGAGGGGGCAGGAGGGATAGATATGTAACTTTCTCCTCTTTTTTTATTGCAATTTACTCACACCTAGTAACAACCACATTTTTTTTACACTGGGATTACTTTTGTCTGAGGTCCCTAATGACATCAGCAACATGCATACAAACCTCATTGTTGTAGAGGAATTTCCTTTGGGTATATCTTTTTAGCCATTTTTTTTCCTGAAAAAATGAAGGCATTCATTTCCTTTCAAGTGTGTATATAAAGGCTGTTACCTCTATTTATGGATTCAAACAGTTGATTGCCTAAATTCACAACATTATGGTAAAGGTAGTTGTCTCTCCTTTGTTTATTTAGTCAAATGATTTTTTTATTGTGATATTGTAGCAGAAATAATGTTTTCATTTGGTAAGCCAGTGCAATTGTCCCAATTCTAAAAGTTAGAATAAATGATAGATTTCCTAAACTGTTACAACTGAATGAAGAGGAACCTTTTCTTTAGGACAGATGACACATAGATGAAAACAGATTAAGGAATTGTTGAATACTTTTAATTCAAATTTAATTGTAAGTGGCATGTAGTTAGCTGTTGCCTCCTTGCAAAAAGGTCCCTGGTTCAGATTTCATACGGTTCCTCTGTGTGTAGAATTTGCATCTTCTCCTTGTGTCTGCATAGGTGTTTGTTTCTGTGATGAACTGGTGACTTGTCCAGGGTGTTACCTGCCTCTGGCCCCAGGCTCCACCCACCTTGTGATCCTAAACAGAATGAAAATTTTAGAAAAAATTATTAATTCAATCTTATTTTGTAAAGAATGTAAAAAAGGTGGAGGTTTACATGTTTTGTCTCCTTTCCATTAAAAACTCTAAAAATGTTGTTTTTTATATTTGCTGTCTGAAAACATAAGGTTGTCATGTCAAATACAGCTAAAAGGTAAAGTGTAAAATAAGTTGAGAGAAACTGATTCCTGGATATTAACTCCTCTCCTTTTATAAACATACATGCATGGAGTATATATCCTTTGTGGATTAGCAGCATAGTGTGTGAGAGCTTTTTCTGGGGAATAACTGAATGATTATTTGTAGTTGTTTTTTCAGAGTCATATAATTAAATGTTTCTTGTATCTCTTTCACAGTCAAAATGAGTATACTTAATGTATATAGCATTATAGTCCTTAGTGAACTTGTTATCCAAATATGCAAAACAACCAATAACAAACACAGAAGAATGATGTAGCTGAAATATCAAAAACCATCCAAAAATCCAGAGGAAAACTAAAAAAAAAAAAAAGTTCCTCAAAGGCAGATAGATCCACATTAATCTACTCAAAATATAAAAATGTCCTATTTTTGCTTTTAATGGTTTACATTATACAGATAGTAACACTTGATTTAAATGATACATGAAAATATAAAAGTGTTGAAAGAAAATTGTTCAAATTAAAGTATCAGACTTAATTCAGAAGCACTAGTTTTTTATGTGTGTGTATATGTAAATGTGCGTATCTTTTGGTAATGTGTCAGCAGATGCACAGTCAGTCTTACAAAAATAGGGAAATTGTTAAATCTGTCCTGCAGGCCGGGGTGAAAACAGCGGGACACACTCTGTTTATGTCCCATACCCCCCAACAAAAAATAAATCTTATCACAGGGGAGTGGAAAGTAACCCAACAGATTAAGCAGATGAAGAGCATCGAAAGGCAGAACAAAGGCTGTTAACCCAGCAGGAAGGGAGGAAGCAGCTGGATTGGCAGTGAGAGAGTTCAGATTAACCAACGCCTTTGATTCCATGAGCACCACCCAAACTGGAAAGTCAAGGTTTGACTCCCTTACATAGAACCAGAGAGATGTTTAATTCCAGTATCTCATGTTATTCATTTCAGAAAAATATTTAAAAGAAACATCTGATTCTTAATCCTTTTTCTATGTGACTTCAATAAACAAAGGTCTTGATTTAAGAGATAATTGTAGGCAAAAACAGGAAACTGTATATATATTTATTATATTCATATTCATATTATATCATATTATTATATTTACATTTGTGTAGCTTGTCCAGCACTTCAGTTAACACAGGTTATTCTTAAATCTGGCACAGATAAATAATTGATATTTAGTCTGCATTCACAAGCTGTGACTCTTCTAGTGTCAAAATCAAAAAAAGAAGGAAGAAAAAGAGGAAAGCTGTTTATGTTCTAGTAAGTAATTGCAATCAGTCTGCATTTATGTTTAATGGAGTCACATTTTTGCTCCACTCGATCTAAAACTAGAACACAAGCTGATAAACTTTTTAAACAACCTTATACTTGATATTTTAACATTTAAAAGCAACAGAATTAGTCAGTTTTATCAAGTTTGCACAATCTGAACTAAACACTGCAGATTTTTTTTTTAAAAGAAATTATATATGTCAGAAGTGAAGGGTGAGGGAAAGGCTATGCCACCACACAAACCTGATCTGACCTAAGACAGAACCTGGCACATTTGGTGAATTTGACACCCAATAGACATAAATGCATTTTGCCATGTATTGAGAGTAAAGTTGGACAGAGCAACACAGGCTTAAACTATTTAAATAGTTTTCAAACCAGGAAATGTTAAAGCTTGCTCATGAGTTCAAACTCAGGTTATTTTAAACTTTGTGTATTTTGCACTCATAACTGACTTCCTGACCTGTGTGCAAGTGTGTGTTTGAATGAAACAACAAAGAACTTTGAAAATAATTTTCTTTCAAATTTGATGCTTTTGGCACAGACACATAATTTTGATGATGACAGACAATTATTTTTTCATTGAAGAAACACAACAAAGTGAACAAAATAAAAAGCTTTCTTTTAGATGGTTAGGGTCCAAGTGATTATAATGTTTCACAGAGGGGTCAGTTCTGAGTCAGCTTGTACATAACATTGGCTCTTTTAAGCCAGTTAACTTTCCTACATGCATAAGTGCACTTTGGTTTTCTTCTTCGTATACTGTATAAGGGTTTCACATCTCCACGGAGGTTCTTGGACATAAAAAACATCCAAAGACCCCTGTTCTTAAAATTAAGAGAGGTTCAGATCTTTTCTAAAGCGGCTTTGAAACCCTTTTAACATTAATTACAACAGAGAGCTAACTCCTTGCCCTGGAGTATTCTATCAAATTTATAAAAGTGTCATTGCCTATGCTGGTATGAATGAATGAAAATTGATGATTCCATACACACTTATGACAATGTATAAGGACCATATGGACAAATTGATACGTTTTAAATGCTGCCAGTTTGAAATTTACTTGAACACATTTCCTTAGAAAAAGTAAAGTTCATGTTTGTCAAATACAATGCTGATTCCAAAATGTAAATGACGGCTGTGACATACGCAGACAGTTATTTTCCCCTTGTAGAATCACACTCTTTCCCCCTCACTTACAAATGAGTTAACGGGAGAACTGCGTGCTGGTCGTCCTTCATTCATTCTCCCCATTATTCCTCTTTTTAAGGGCACAAAATAAAAGTAATGATTAAACTTTTTTCAAAAAATGAAAAAATCTAATGCATAGGTACAACAACAAAAAAATCTCTCACACACGTGTGTGAAACAAAATCCTCACACTCATACAAAAATGCCTGAAAGGGCATATTAAAGGGTATTATCCTTTCTAGAGGAAACAGGGAGATTTTATATATATAAATATAATAACACAAACATAGATCTAAGACTGTTATATTTGAATTAATCTCATTGATTTTTGCAAAAGCAATTATTTTCAGATGTGTCTAAAAGTATGTGGTGATAAATCTAATGCAAAAAGTGCAATGACATGCGTATAAATGTAACACTTTAGTTTCCCTTTTTTCCTATTTGATATTAGGGAGAAAAACATACTTCTGATAGAATTACTAGATATTAATGTTTTTTTTTAAACAAATATTCAAGAACAATGTTTGAAATCTTAATAATATATTATTCTCTTCATTTCATTGTAGCTTTAAGTAGCATATGTTTAACTTTAGTTTCTTCTGTGTTCAGGGATGTTTTTTGATGTATTTTCCCTCATATTATAATTTAAGCCGTAAATGCTAAGACATGCGGAAGACGGAGATTTTAAGTGTTTATGTGAGAGTAGGTGTGTGTGTGTGTGTGTGTGTGTGTGTGTGTGTGTGTGTGTGTGTGTGTGTGTGTGTGTGTGTGTGTGTGT
>JBBBVU010000010.1:13258416-13272893 GCA_037177055.1 Atherinosoma microstoma
ATATAGTTATTGTACCAGTTTTTTTTGTTTTATTTTTACACATGAAAGCTCAAACATGAAAATGAACATACAGCAGGGATCAGTGATGTGTTGTAAAAGTTGTCACTGGGTGATTCCTAATGATTCCTAATGATACATTATATGTTAGTAAATTTAGGCAGTATGTCACCATGTAACTTCAACTTGTTGGTAGAGATCCAGTCATACCATTTGATCTCTATATACTTTACAAATGGCTATTTTTTTACTATGAATTGCTCCAATCTAAGTGCAAAGCAAATGAATCCCCTAAAACATTTATAGTGAGGTGTAATGTAACCGCTTGGAAATTAAGAAGATTGAGCAGTTTTTGAGCAGTTTCATAGTAGTTACTCTTGAGTGGAAACCTGGCAAGAACTAACTGTCCTGCAGTTCCAATATTGTCTGTACCGACATCAGTCATTGACAAATCTGCAGTAAAAAGAACCAAGAATGGATATATTCAAATAGACCCAAGACTAAACATCATTCCATGGTTATGTAAACAGGCTGTCTCTCACACACAATGTGGACTGTATACAGTAATTCAGCAGAACTGATGAAGCCATAGACAGTTTTCAAGTGTGTAGTTAAATGTCAGTTTTGGTCGAAAAGGGAAGGTTTTGTTTTGCTGTTTTTTCCTTTAAACTCTTTTTTTAAATTTTTTTATTCTTGCACTAATTCTACATCTTCAGACCTCTAATTTCTGATGATGTTCGAGCCACTCTCTAAGTTTCATGGTGGACCATTTTCCTGATGCATTCCACTACCTTTGTTGGTACATCTTGGATGGTGGCTCTGATGCTCATTAGCTACTGGTTTCCCTCCTAAAAGTCACGTGCAGTCTCATGGTGCTGGATTTAGATTGAAACCCTTCATCCACTGTATGAAGTTTTCTAGATATTAGTGACCTCTGATGGCTGCTTTGGCCAGGTTATTGTAGTATTGGGGTATCTGATGACTGTTCGGGCATATGGGATGATTACTTGCTTTCTTCCCTCCCATTTAGCTGATTCTTAAGGACCTGCCTTACTCTTTGTAGGTACTTTGTTGTCGACGACTCCCTTGCTGCCTCTTCATTTTTGTTATTTTCCTTTGAAACCATCATCAGGTAGTACATTTCCTTAAGTTTAATCATCTTGCTTCTTGGATACATTTCAGCTGCATTTATTTAGTTTGAATGAGAATTTGATGTTCTTGATATATATTCTGATGAAGTCCATCCATGAGTCAGTGTCATATCCAGTCTAGTTAGATGTTTCCCTGCTTGGCTGGCTCAAATTACTGGGTTGTAAATAGGCTTGTGGAAAACTTATAGACAAAGCCTTTTAATAAGATCCTTCTTGTTTGAATTCGATTAATCAGTTTTATCGATTATTCGCCCAAGCCTAGAACTCCCTTAAATATATCTTGTCAAAATGGAAATAATATGGCACCACCACAAACCTGCCTCAAGAGGGCCTTCATCTGCCTTGGTGCTATAAATTTCTTTTTTATGCCACATCTGGCTCTTGCTATACTTTGGTCCACTGGTAATTTTCAGTATTTCACGGATATTTTTCCCCAGAACTCTCTACCGCTAATTTTCTAAATCGCAAACCTTTTATCTGCATTTTAAACCCCTCATATCTTTCCATAAGTACCAAGAAAGCTGCTAACTCATTGGTGGTAGATCTGTAACAATACATTTAGAGATTGGTTTGTGCTTAAGGAGGACCCAACACTGAGTGGAGTATATTGTGTAATAGGTCCTGGACCTTCTGATCTGGCAGTACAGGTGAAAAATGTGTCGTGCTGTGCAAAATTTTCAGTGGCTGCTTGATGCCGGGCCTCCGGGGGTACAGAGTAGGACATTTTGTACAAGAAAGGAACATCACGCTGTTGAACATGAAATGGATTTGGGATGAAAATTAGATTTAATTATGGGCCTGTGCCTTAATGTTCCAGAACCAGTAAATTTGTAGTGACAAATCTTGCACTTGTCGCTCCCTGATCATAGGTTGTTCTGTTTGCCATCAAGATTCATAATCATAATAATTATACCCAAACAGGGCAAAACAGATGTGTTAAATATGGTGAATACATTGTTGTACATTTCCACAGATTTCCATTTCTGATCGTCCACATTCATCATCATGATTTATTTAGCATATTTCATATTAAAGCTGTACAAATCAGCATCACTTTTCATAAGTTACTTCAAATGAATCAAACATTTTCTATTTATATTTAAGTTTGAATGATAAGTTTCAGTTGCAGACTGTCAGTGCTGTCAGACTGTCAGTCAGTACACCCTGTATTAGCAAGATGGAATCAAATCAAATGTAATGTATTATTGAATTCCCATTTAGTAACTACTGTGAGATACATTAAACATGATTTTCTTCCCCCCTTTATTCTGGACATTCGTATCTCTTTCTCGTTACTGCTGGCATTCTTCCTGGAAAAGGTCATGGAATCTGACACAATAGCCAGCAAGCAAGCTGCCCAGGATTCCAGGGTTAACCACGGTGTGCTTGTTCCAAATCCAGACACCTGTTGTGTTGAGCTGGAAGCATTTGGATTTACTGGAGCTGCATCAAAGCTGCAGTTCTCAAAAAAGTTTCTCTCTCTGTTTTCCCCGTGGTTGGATCACATTCAATTAGGCCTCAGCCAAGTGACTTTCTTGTCTGTGTTTACCATGGCCACCGAAATTCCCGCCACCAGTCTCACATTAGCAGACAGTTAATCAATTGTTTAACATTGGATTATAATGCTTGATATAAATCGTAAGGGATGTAACAAAGTCCTGATCCCTCTGCTTTATGAAATTAATACAGTGTTAAATATATACTCATATAAACAGATGCCATAGTTACATAATGTTATAATGAGGTAACAAATAGACTTGTATAATAAATATTAGGTAATTCCTAACAATTGTGCCTTAAGTAAAGCCTTATGCAGCTGTTGTGCTGCTGTGCATTATGAAAACCAGCCAAGCTGTCAAGTCATATTTGCAATTGAGCATGCATTTTTGGCCCACAATGACCTTTGAAATAAAGAGATCTCAAATGCAATTTTATCTTTTCTCTGTTATAACCTGTTACAGTGACAAGGGAGTGAATAGATGCAGTACAAGACAAAACATAGAAATATCTCAAATCTAGATTTGAGATTTCAACATCATTATGGTCAGATTTGCTCCCAAAAAATTTCTATTATCTATTTGTTTTTAATGCTTAGAAGGTCAATACGACCAAATCTATGTACAAACAAATTTACAGAAAAGCTGGGAATTTTTCTGCAATGGAAAAACTTAAATCTTTATTTAACAGACACAAGTCCAAAGAAATTATTATCTGTGGCTACACTGACTAACTTCATTGTGTGTATAGACTATGGTCTTTAAAAAAAAAATTGTGTTTGATGCCGGCAACACACTCAAAAGGAAAAATAGATAAAAAATGTTGCCATTTTTTGGCAAAACACTTTCTTTTGATTAAATGTATTGATAGTTTTGGGAACTAAGGTTAGGATTAGTTACAGTTTCCCTGAAGAATATGTGTCCATTCTTGCTGAATGTAAGATTCAGCTTCTTAACTGGCTGTGGTTGTTGTTGCCTCAATTTCCTTTTCATAATGCACCTTTTGTTTTTAATAGGAAATGGATCTAAACTGCAGGCTGGCCACTTCAGTACACACACTCTCTTTCTGTGAAGCCAAGCTGTTGTAGGTCATGCTGAATGAAATCTGGTGTTGAGCTGTTAAAAAAAACACTCACTTTCTAATCATGTTTTAAAAGACTGAGTTTTTTTTTTAGATCCTCTTTTACACCCAATCCTGACACCCTCACAGGTCACAAGTTTACATGTATGTGTTAATTAGATAATTTTCTGAACTGTTTCCAGATATTTTATGAACTTTTTTGCCTCTCCCAACTACTTTTGAATGTGTTATTTGGATCAAAGTTTAGTTTTTAGTTTTTTAATATATTTTTGAATGTAATGAAGTTGGTCAGTGAAAATGCTGAAAATCATATCTTTGAACTTCTCTTGAATAAAGAATTTAAAAAATAAGCAGGAATAAAAGGGGCTCATGTGACAAGTACAGTCATTGCTTTTAAACCTAAGCTGATATAGTTGTATTATGGGGAAGTTACAAGTGTTTGAACAGTACATTCTGATTATAAAGTGCCACAAACTCATTTTTTGTATTGCTTAACAAAACACACCAGAGTCATGTTTGAGTTTTGATTCATGATAGAACGCTCTGAGTCCCTGTGTGTGCAGGCAGGAGATTTACTGGTGATTAAAGTCTTAACACTAGAGACCAGGTAACTATGACAGTCCACATACGCAGTACCCTTGTGTTTAACTTTTCATTTGGTCTCTGTGTGCTTATATATGTGTCTGTGGGTGTCTTTGACATAGTTATAAATGTGACCAGAAGACTTGCTAGGATTTTCCGGGAAGCTGCTCTGGGAACAAACTAAAACATTCACTCCGCTCTCCCGGCTCCTTTCAGAGCTGTCCTCTACTAGTCCTCAGTTTGCTTGTGGCATCCACCTCAACCTACCTGAGTCTGGTTGAGCTTACTTTTTATTTTTGAGGTCGTTAGTATCATTATTATTGTCATTATCATAATTATGATTATTAGCATCATTATTATGTGTAAATTTTTTCTTTTCTCCTTCCTCACTTCTTCTCCCCAACTTTAAAGATATATATGTATATACCCATATGACATAGTGTCATCTCTTTTTAACCAAACATCTACCTGCTCCTTTTTGTTTTTATTCCTCAGATTTTTTGTTGTTTCTGTTTTATCTTTTTCTTCCTCCTCCTCCCATATGTTTGTAGAATGTCCCAATAATGTGTCTTTTTGTTCTTGCTATCACAATTAAAAAGAAAAAAAAATCTTTAGTTTGCAATACTTTACTATGCCTTCTCCTTTTCTCCCTTCACCCATGGCTCTTGTCATCTCTCACTTATCCTTCAATCCCTCTACCCTCACCTCTTTTTTTCTAATTTATCCAGATTGGTGTTGTTGCCAGCATCATACTACAGCTGCCTTAAAGCAACCAACCTCTAATAGAGATGAATAGGGTTGCGTGTCCCACACTATATTAAGCTAAAGGTTTACTAGACTGAAGATGTTTCACTGATTAATGGCTTGTTAGGACTGAGATGCAGTGACTCAAAATGAAATTTGAGAAGATCTGTTGACTTATAATATGATATATGTTGATATTTTGATTATAATATGATATATGGCTAAGTACATTATCTTCCTTTTATACATCCATATGTGCTTTCCTGTTAGTTTTTCTTTTAGTAATTTGACCTTAAATAGTATTTCCTTTTAAAATAATCTTCAATCAAAGCCTTTTTTTGTCATTTCTGTGTTTTTTTTTTTACATAAAGCATGTTGTTCTTCAGTAGGAAGATGAGGAAATACAAATTCAGTTTAATAAGCAGGATCTGGGTGACCCTCATTCAACAGAGTGGATGTGTTACTGTTTACAACTGCGTGTATTTCTAATGCTGGAAATGGTTTATTATTTTTTTCAGTCAAAACTAAACAGCTTCCTAATAATCATGAGATATAACTGGATTTTCTTTGCTTTTGTTAAAAACAGCATAACAGTCCCTGCATCAGTCACTCTTGTTTTTATTTCCGTGTCTTGTTCTTAGTTGGGAATCATGGAAAACATTACGTCAGCTGATCCCAATGCTTCCCTGACACTGTTTTCACTACCCGCCCCCTGCCCTCTGGAGCAACGTCTTTCCGGTGTGAGTTTTAGCAGCTGGCATCAATCTCATGTTAACAGACACATCATTAGTAGCATCTTGAGAACATTCAAGCTCATTGTAATGCATCACTAAAAGAGGTAACGCTGAGTACACAGACCCATTCTCAGAAATTCATTTTAATTGGGCTTTGGGTGCAGCACATGCTGTCTATAATTAAAGAGAAAGTCTTTCAACCAAAAGGCCCAATGTGGATCCACTGACAGGAGACGCTTATCAACACATCACTTGCCACAAGCCACGTGACCTAAATCAGTTTTATGAAGACACATTTATAAAGGGGCACGTTTCACCCCTCAGAATCAGTGGTGCAGACACAAGGACAGGACTTCTAATCAGAGTTAGAACAAAGCTAATTGTTTTTGTTTGAACCATAAAACCAGAGGTACAGCCACTAAGAATCAAGCTCAGGATGTTTGCTGTGTTTGATGGGAATTTAACCCCTTCAGCACCTTTGTGCCCATGACAAAGCTCTTTCAACTTTTATGTTGATCTGGTTGATGCTCTATTTATATGTGAGTTAAGTAAGATGGGTAATGGAACTTCATATCCAAGCAACTTACATCTTCTGGCAACAGCTAAAAATGTATTGACCTAAACATGGAAAATACATCCCTAGACACATCTTGTGTTAATGTGTCTTGAGTTATATTTGCAAACAAAAGGAAACTACAAGAAATGTACTTGTATCGGTCTATGAGACTCATCACTTGATGCCAGGGCCATGTAGCAAAAACAGACACAGTGTTCCTGGATGGGAATGTTTCCCGGTCTCCAAGTCTCTGCCTATAAATAACTTTGTTGTCCCAATGTTGTCTTAATGGCTACGTCCAGGAGAGTAGGGATAGGAAAATGACGTCAACTGTCAGAAAATGAAGGTTTATTTATTTATACTTGCATTACCTCAGCAACTAATCTACCATATCTGTACATTTTCATACAGAACTACAGTTACCTTGTAAATCAGTTTATTTTTCTTTCATTCTTAGATCACATTCACCACAGAATCCATCTAACTGAAATACAAAAGATCAGACCAATCATCATCTCTCTGTGGCAGCTCTGCACAGGTTTTAGATGTATTTACAGTCAACAGTGTTGTCACCTATTCACCAGCTATGCTTGAAACATTTTAATGATCTGTTATATTTCATATACTTCATCAATCACCATTTAAAAATTATTTACAAGTGCATCAAAGTCCATCAGAAGTATCAAATCATAAAGCAACTTCTCTTTATGAAGATAATTCAGCTACCAGTATTAACATGCTTACACCATGTATTGCACTGATGTTGCATAAATGTAGATGTTGAAAAAATAGCTGGAATAACAGCATAGCTTTAAATACAGACTGGAAGCAGGCGGAATTAGCAAGCATATTGCTGTCAAAAGTTTCTTTTTAAAAAATGTGCTGAGCAGTGCCTATAAAATTGACCTATGCACATACAACTGAGATTCCTGAAAAGTTGGGACATTTTTTAGATTTGAACAAAATGAAAACTAAAAGACTTTCAAATCACATGAGCAAATATTTTATTTACAACAAAACATACATAGCATAACATGTGTCTAAAGTGAGAATTTTTTCAGTTTTACGCACAAAATGAGTTATTGCCAAATGTGATGCTTGCTCCAGGTCTCAAAATATTTGGTACGGGGCATGTTTACCATGTTGTAGCATCTCCTCTTCTTTACAGAACATTTTGAAGTCTGGGCATCAAGGTTATGAGTTCCTGGAGTTTTGGTGTTGGAATTTTGTCCCATTCTTGCCTTAAGTTTGGTTTCCAGCTGCTGAAGAGTGTGTGGTCGTCTTTGATTATTTTTTTGATTAACGATGCTTCAAATGTTCTCTTTTGGTGAAAGATCTGGACTGCAGGCAGGCCAGTTCAGCACCCGGTCTCTTCTCCTGTGAAGCCATGCCCAGGAGGACCAGACCCCCCCAGAAGGCCATCGAGACGGCCACCTGGCAGGGGCCTGTTCCCACCCCAGTGCCCCAGCAGCACACCTTGGGAACCAGTGCCCCACCCTCCCTCCACCCACCCACATACGTCGCTCCCCTCCACAAACACCCACCCCCTCCTTTCCCCCGCCCACCCATCCACCGTAACTCCTCACTCATACCAAACTGTGAATTCCAGCTTGTGGCAGTCAGTGATGGGAGAAAGAAAAGTGATGGGACTTTCCCTCCATTGCTGTCAGTGACACGTGTGCTTTTCTGTTGGCTAACCAGTTTGCGCTGCAGCTACAAGTGAAGTGACAAAACTGTAATGTCGGCTCCAAATTGGTCTATTAGACTTATGGGAGCCAGTGCAAAATATAAAAAAAAACCAGATATCTACACATTATGCAGTCGAAATTCTCATATGCCACATGCCCCTGCATTTGACATGAGCTCATTTTGTGCATAAAGTTGTAAACATCTGTTATGTTATCTATGTTCTGTTGTGAATAGAATATTGTCTCGTGATGTGAAGGTCTTTTATTTTTTATTTTGTTCAGATTAAAGGAACATACCAGCTTTCTGGAATTCAGGTTGTAGAATTTATTTGACTTGGCCTCAAATAATAACTAAGGATGATGTCATATATTGGATATACTGTATGTCTTGATAAACATTTTTCAGTCCTTTGTTCAGTGTCTGCAACTATACCATAGTTTTTGTAGGCATTATTTTGGTCTTTTTGCAGCCATGATGGCTCCAAATGGACTTTACAAGAATTACCTGCAGCACATGCCTTCTCAATGAATTGTACAGTACATGTGCATACTCATTGTTCTTTGTTAGAAAAGGGGGACACGCTGTGTGACTTAACAGCTTTGATTCTGCCCTGTTTTGCAGTTTGCTGACATTTAGGTTGCTGTGGTAACAAGAAAGTTCCATAACAGTAGGTAAAGGGAGATTTGCTAGTCTGGGAATGTGTCCTGTGGCGTGTTCCTCACCCTTTGACCTGTGGACCTGCTTAATGGGTTTTCCTCACTTGTCTCACTTATTTTCAACTATTGTCCCTCTTCCACAAAAACTCACTAGAAGAAGTAATTATATTTGGATGAACTTGAATTTTAAATCATTATACACAAATGAATTAAAAGTGTCTCATATTTCATGATCTGAAAATAGTTATACTATGCCTTTTTGCACAGAAAACTGTGTGTTTAAAAAAAAAACTGTACAATTTTATAATTGCAGACACTTTTCTAGAGAGGATCATGCTGAGTCGTGGCTCCATGGTTCTTAGTTCCTTTCGTTACACTTTAAACATCAGGTTTAATCACACTGTAACTTAAAAGATCTGTTCTCTGTTTCATGTTTCTGTGGCTGCATGAACACACTACCAATGTAACTGACAATGCACCCAGGGTGACTAAACTGTAATCAAATATGGCAAAAAAGCTCAAAATGAAGTCGTAAATAGATCCAGAAAACACCATTAGTCCAAACAACTAACCTTTGCATGCAGGTTATTACCCAGCAAAAAAAAACAATCTGTTGGTTATACTTGTGATTGTTTTTCATGGTGATGTTCTCTTTTTTGTGTCTTTAAACGTTTACTTCGTCTTCTATCTCTTTGATTTTCTGTCTTCTATTTCAAAACACTCCTCTTGTTTGCAGTGTAAACATATAAACATTGTCTCCTGTAGCTGTGGTGATATAAGTTACAACAGGGATGTAGGGCAATGTGACCTCAAATATATCACAGGTCATTTTTTACATTGCACAAGGCACTAAAAAAGCGCAAAACTGAAATGAACAAAACTTATTTATGCCATGGTAGTGACATTGACAAGCAGGATTTCCCAAAAAAAAAGAGAAAAGAAAAAGCTCATTAGCACTAAGAAGTGGAAATGTCATTACTTTTGCTCAATAAATCAAGTTTGCATGTTGTTTTGTTTTTTTTTCCTTTAAATGACCAGAGCATGCAGCTGAAAAGTCAGGTGATTGCCATAGTTGTCTGAATTATCTTTGTGAACACAAATGTCTGTACAATATTTTATGGTCATTTAACTTGACTCGACGAGCATGGATGAATGAACCCAAATGCAGAACAACAAGGTAGGAGGCAGATGAAAAGTAATGTTAAAGGTTTAATCCGAAACTAAGTAAGCACATGACGGGAGAAACCAACAGGATAAACTGATGAGGGAACTGAAAACCAAGGGAGAATAAATACACTGAGGGACAGGAGGAACAGGTGAAGTGAATGAGCAAACAAGACCAGGTAAACTAATTGACAGAACTGAACCAAAACCCCAGGAGAGGAAACTACTAAATAAAACAGGAAACCAAAAATAAGTGGCACAAAACCAAAAACCCTCGTATCATGACAGTACCCCCCCATAAAGGACGCCCACCGGATGGCCAAAAAGAAAAACAGACAAGTCCAAAGCCGGGTGGGCGGAGGGGGCCCAGAGGAGGGACCAAGCCCAAAAACAAAGTCCAAGAAGCAGCATAAAAACCCCAAACAACCAGAGACAGGGCTCAGGGGATGCGGCCTGGAGGCCCAGACAACAGGAGACAAAGCTCTGGAGGGCAACCCGGGGGCCGAGACGACAGCCGACGAGGCTCTGGAGGATCCTGCACGAGCTACCCAGAAATGGACCCCGGACCCTCTGAGAACCTCTCGGGACCAGGAAATGGAGGAGAGGTGTCCCGCTCGGGGACCCTCCTGGGACCAGGAGCCAAAGGCGGCGTAGAGTAGGGCTGGGACACAGCAGGTGGCGGAGACCAAAGCTGAAGCTCTCCAGGCTGAAGTGCTGGACGGGGCCTGGGAGACGTGGCTGGAGACGACACAGGATACATGGCCAAGAACGTGGCTGTGCATGACATGGCTGGTGGAACTGGTTCTGGGTACAGCCTACGCAGCATTCTGACCAGCTCATCCGTGTGATGCTCACCAGATTCTTCCGTTTGTGGTGCCTGGACGGTCCCCTTCTTCTGGTCCTTGAGGGGGGGTACCTGGAGGGCACCGGGTCTTGTAGCTCCTATTTCAGGAAGTTTTTGTAAGCCTCCCTGCGAAAAAACTCAAAAAGAGTTAGGATTTTGTCCGCTGGGTCCGACATTTTGGTCCGATCATTCTGTTACGACGAGTTACAAAACCAAAAACCCTCATCTCATGACATATCTCTTGGGGATGTCTTTACGTTTGCAGCACAGTGTTGGGATAATGTGCCATACCATCTCTATAACTACAAGCTTGCCCAAAGACAATGTAATATCTAAGATATCAATCAAGGACTTGTGTTTTTCTTTTTTTCTCATGATTGCAGCAAGAACAAACAGCATGTTACATAGATGTTGCCTCATATTTCCTACAACTAACAACAACAACACCAAATAACAAACAGTTGGAACTTCTGCATTTCCAACTGTTTGGAAGAGTAACTAAGGTATTTAGTAAGTAATCCAACAAATACCTTCAAGGCTTGGTCCTACCTCTGCAGTTCACTGTTTATAATACCTTTGTGTGCAATTGGTTTATCAGATGAAGTCAGTGATGACTGAGTACATTGCACAAATGCAGGTACACTTTGAGTTGTATCCATGCTACACAAACAACTTTGCCAAATACTTGCTGTGTTGTATACTGATACATACCAATATGCCATCTGTGTGAATGAGCTCTAAGTGCCTTATCCACTGCCTGACATTTAGGCTTGTAACTCTACCCACCACATTCCCATGACACACATTCTAGGTGCCTGCAAACCAATGCAATGGGATCTAAAGTCAAGACATTTATATGGACACTGGGTGACTGATATTTTTCATTATTTGCAATAAATAAATACATTGAAAATAAACTGCAGACAGTCTCACTGGTGAATAAACATGTAATTGTCTGGTGTAAGCGTCTGGTGATGTTTTAGATTATAAGCTCATGTTAATAAGGAAGTGATAAATCTTTACATACTAGTAGCTAAAGTGGAAGCACTCAGAGAGGGTAGAATTCCACTAAGCCATTTTATTTATTTATTTTTGTCAATGATTGTGGGCATTATTTTTGAGTAAGAAGCTCTAATGGCAAAAGTATCCCTATCTCCCCATTATAAAGAATACTTTAAACATTCCTAGATCCAGATGGTGATCTGGAACTTATTACTTGTTCCTTATTCCATTTCTGAGATTTCCTGAAAATTTAATCAAAATCCATCCATAGGTTTTAAGTTATGTTGCTAACAGACAGACTGACGAACCAACGCTACCTTGGCAGAGGTAAAATCTAAGTTGGTTTGTTGCTTTGCAACCTGCAGCAAATTTTCCACTGTTTTATTGGCAGGCTAAGCCAATACAGAATGGTTAAAAGAGGGAGAAGAGTTTCATTCACTGGAAAGCCCTGGTTCATATTGTTTCTAGCTTTGTATGATTTCTTTTATAGGAAAGATATTGACAAGTAGAGCTGTGCATGCAGTCAAAACAAAACTTTGATAATATCTTTTTTCTCAAGTGCCATAGTTGATAGTCTGTTTCAAATGTGTGTTTGGGGTGGGGCCTGTCTGTTATGGGTAAACACTGGAGGGGATTATTTCTCATTTGCTTCTGTCCTTGCCCCCCCACTGGAGCTATTCTACTGGAAATGTCATCAGCTGCAGGATACAGTGCAGAAAGTCAGCAGCCAGGATAACCCTTGGAAACAGATTGATATTAAAAAAAGATCATAAGTCATGATGCGGTTGAGAGATGACAAACGCTATCATTGTGCTGAAGTTGGAACCATATATATGAAAAAACTTATAATTATGTGTGTTGTTTTGACTAGACCCCTCAACCCCTCCCTTTCTATGTAAGGGGGATGACAGGCAGTTAAAGGTATATCCAATGGATCAATGGAGTTTTGTTTAGTTTTATTCTTTTACCTTGCTCACCCTGCAATAAAAAGCAATCCCCCTCCTATTCAAACTTATGCCAGCAAAAATTAGAAATACTATTTGAAAATTCATAATAAATGCTTTGATTTTAAACATCCTAGTCTGTTTTTTAGACTGTAAATTGAGAGTCACACACAGGAAGAACTATTTTCTGACTGTTGTTTTTGCCAAACTATGTCCTTGTACAGCACATGCAGCCTTGTCAGTTTGAAGAAAACAAGTGATCCCAAAGGACACACATGGAACTCTTGGCCCACTTGCTTCATGCGCAATACACTGGCCATTCCCTGCAAGCATGTCATCCAACAAGTACACTAAACAGCTGGGTGACAGCTCAAAGTGAACTATCACACAGAGAGCGCAGACCTCCACCAAGCCATTGCAATTTTTCTTTGCCAATGATTGTGACCATCATTTTTGTGTTAGAAGCTCTAATGGCAAAATTATCCCTTTCTCCCTATAGTAAATAATCCTTTAAAAAATTACTGGATCCAGGTAATGATCTGGATCACCCCCAAGGCCCAAAATCGAATCACTTGTTCCATGTTCCATTTCTGAGACTTCAGAATCCATCCATAACTTTTTGAGTTATGTTGCTAACAGACAGACAGACAGACAGACAAACCAACGCCTACTAATATATGACTTCCGCCTTACATGCATCATACATGTATGAGAAGACACCCCCACATCACACGGGCAGCCCTCTCATTACAGAAATGGTAGTCATGTGATGTCACATGACAGTTGGCAACTGCTGGCTTGATCCCTGTTGACTTTAGACCTACTAAAAATAGAGCAAGGTGAATTTGCAAGTTCACACAACTATAGGCCTACCTCTACCGAATGTATGTGGATATGTTTTGCTTTGGCAGGGTTGCATGTGGGAAGGGAAGAGAAGCGGGATGACCTGGGGCCTCATTTATAAAGCCGTCGCACAAAAATCGGCATACGCCAATTATAGTCAACTTTTGGGATTTATAAAAACCAAATTTGGCGGGAGAATGTTCCTACCTCCACGCATACTCTGACCCTAGCGTACGCACATAATCTGGAGAAACGGGAAATGGCGACACCAACGGCAGAAGAATAAAAGCAAAGAAATTATGTGCAATGTGAGACATTATCGTCCTCATCATATATTGTATATAAATTATTTGCAAAAAAAAAACAAAGAAGCATAAGATAATGATACTCCTGGTAGTGCATCTGCTCACACACTTGCAAAAAACTAAATAAAATGTTCTGTCATTGTGAAAGAAAACTAAAATCGGCCGTTATAAAATCCATTTACAGATAAATAATAAGGCAGACAGCAGGCTGCCATAATGTGCCAGACTAATTAAGTTCTACATTTATAATAATTACAGTTAAAATGAGGTTGCTGTGCAGAAGTATACTCGTCAGTAATCAGGGTATTTCTCCACCTGTAGCTGTTCCGAAAATTAAGCTATTTTGGATATAAAAAGGCACCTCAATGCGCAAAGACGCACAATGGGTTGTCTGGCACTGCTGGAGGATGTGGCGCATGGGAGACTCCGGGGTGAGCGGATTTTCGGAGACCAGTAAGACTTAATGGCTCACGATGATGGCTCATGAACCGGTTTCGACTGTCGTGTGCTGTGCCCTCGGACCTCTGCCATGCTTCGGGTCACCGGCATTACAGAGACGCACATGAGGCACCACGCCGTGCCGGTCCCTCTGCCAGTAGCCAACTTCCTGACAGGTTGGGGATATCCCAGCCAACCTTCAGCCGTATGGTGCCAGACGTGTTAGAGGCATCATTGGTTTGTCACAACAG
>JBBBVU010000010.1:13272993-13283638 GCA_037177055.1 Atherinosoma microstoma
ATACGCCGGCAGACATTCAGAGACAGAATTAAAGTCCTTCAGCTAAACCTGAGAAATGTCAGGCGCACCAGTGCGACTGAAACATAAAGTTAGTCGCACTCAGCAAATTTTAGGTCACATGTGCAACCAAATTGGTCGAACTCTAGAGCCCTGCCAGAATACCAAAGTGTTAGCTTTGAGTTTAGATGTATTATTCTAGTAGCGGTTTATATTTTACTGGGTAGAGTACAGATGCAATCTGAGATGTCAGCAGCTCAGTTGTTGCTAGGCTACAAATACAATATCCAAACACATTCAAAGTGATCTCTGGAGATGTCACCAATGTCTCCTCTCTTTGCTACACTTCCAACATGACAACAGTTTGTCAGCTGCTCCACCAGAGAAAACAAGATATTGGATTTATTTAATGCAAAAGTAAGAAATGCAAACAGCCTCTCTACCCTGCCTCCTTTAGGAAGATCAGATCATAATCCGGTACTTCTCATCTCCACCTACAAACTCCTCATTCAGCAGCAACCAGTTATCAAACAGATCATTAAAACCTGGTCTAATGAAGCTGAGTCCTTTTGAGAGGGTGCTTTGAGGCCACAGACTAGAATACCTTCTGTGAGCCACATGGAAATCACCATCACTGAGTGTGTGACAGATTATAATAACTTGTGTGAGGAGAGCATTGTCCCCACAAGAACAGTTTTCTTAATAACGAGACCTGGATAACCAGTAACCTGAAATAGCCTTCAGGGTAGGGAGACAGGTTAATATTGAAGATGACACAAAAAAAAACTTAAAACAAAGATAAGGGTCCAAGGAGGAGTACTGGAAAAAGTTAGAAAACAAGCTTCAGGACAACATGAGGGATGTGAGGTAAGAAATGAAAAAAAGTTTACTTCAATGTAAAGGGTACCAGAATGATGAAAATCTGGACAGCACAAATGAACTGAAAAACATTTTCATTGTTTTGATAATTTCTTAAAGTACAGATATGTAATTTAGCAAAATATGTTGTCACAAATAATGGCTATTAAAACTAGAGTTGGACTGGTACTGATATTAGCATTGGAAATACTCGCCGATCCTGCCAAAAGTAAAGGGATTGGGATCAGCGATTGCTGTCAAAACACCATTTGATACCACAGAAACTGAATCTTATTTTTCCCTATTAATCACGACACACAGACACAGGAAGTTATGCAGTCTTGTGCGACAACTGTCTTGAGTTGGTAGGCGGGGAAGCATCTACACCTGAGTCACTGTTGTGCTAACATTTAGCAATAACTTTAATGGCAGTTGCCACTATCATAATGGGAAGTATATCAGCGCAAAGCGGCACTTCTCAGTTTTCAGACCTTTAATTACATATCTGTATTTAAAGGTAGGGTAGGAGATCCTGGAAAAACCATTTGACCAAGCTACATTTTGAAAATATACAATTCAAAAGTCCAAACCCCTTGCTTCAGACTTCCCCCCGAACCCAATCAGAGGAATGCGCAGAGGGGGCAGGGTCAAATGGCAGTTGAGTTTGATAGACATATCACCATCCAATCTTTTAGAACCGGTTAAAATGATTGGATGGTGTTTTTTCAGTCCTGTCCATTCCACGGGTGACTAAAATTTAAATTTTTTTGTGTTAAAGCATTTAATTTATTGGCTGCAATCAGGGTGTGAAGGGGAAAGTTATCACTTCCACATTTCCGCTGATGCAACGTTGAACGGATAGTTTTAAATAACAGCTATTCGAGGTAGTTAAAAAGTACAAAAATGTATACAAGACATGTGGCATTTAAAGACACAGACACCACCATGTGCCCAACTCCGCTCTGCCACTGACGAAGGTTCACATTAAATATGAAAAAAAACGGGTCAATTGTTCATTGTACACAAAGACACAGACATCACCCTGTAGTAATTTTCTCTGTGATTGTATGTTGCACTCTCCCCAGTCCGTAAAAGTCAGTTCAATGTTGACTGTCTCTTTCACTCTCTTCCTCCACTAATGTTCTCTTGCATTTATTTGATGAATCAGCTATGGTGTGTGTGTTCAAAACAGCCAGTGTGTTGATATCCAGTTGCTGGCGTGTGACATGGTGCGTAAAGTGAAAATCAGCCTTAAAGTGACGCAGTGTCCTGGGGCCTCATTTATAAAGCTGTCGCACGCACAAAAATCGGCGTACGCCAATTATAGTCAACTTTTGGGATTTATAAAAACCAAGCTTGGCGGGAGAATGTTCCTACCTCTAGCAAACTCTGACCCTGCCGTACGCACAGAATCTGGAGAAACGGGAAATGCCGACACCAATGGCAGAAGAAAAAAAGCAGACATGGGATGTGAAATGTGAGACATTATCGTCCACATCAAATGTTATATATAAAAGTTATGTGCAACAACAAATAAAGAAGCATAAGATCATGATACTCCTGTGAGTGTATCTGCTCGCACACTTGCAAAAAACCAAATAACATATTCTGTCATTGTGAAACAAAAGGAAAATGTCCGTTATAAAATCCATTTACAGATAAATAATAAGGCAGACAGTAGGTTGCCATAATTTGCCAGAATAATTAAATTATACATTAATAATAATTACTGTTAAAATGATGGTTGCTGTGCAGAAGTATACTGCAGGGTATCTCTCCACCTGTAGCTGTTCCGAAAATTAACTGATGGTTGGATATAAAAAGGCACCTCAATGCGCAAAGACGCACAATGGCTTGTCTGGCACTGCTGGAGGATGTGGCACACGGGAGACTCCGGAGTGAGCGGATTTTCGGAGGCCAGTAAGACTTAATGGCTCACAATGATGGCTCATGAACCTGTTCCAACTGCCGCATGCCGTGCCCTCGGACCTCTGACATGCTTCGGGACACCGGCATTACAGAGAGGAACCAGGAGGAACCACGTCATGCTGGTCCCTCAGCAAGTAGCCTACTTCCTGACAGGTTGGGGATACCCCAGCCAACCTTCAGCCGTATGGTGCCAGACGTGTTAGAGGCATCATTGGTTTGTCACAACAGTAACTACATTAACTGGCCTTACACTGGGGGTGAACAGGCAAGCAGAATACTGAGCTGCAACGTCCTGTTTAGTCTGAAGGGAGTTTGTCTAATCAAACGGCTGGATTAAACACCATGATGGGCCTTTTACAGTCATCTGGATGTGCAGAACGTTTTAATATCTTAATGGCTGAAGTGGCGTTGACAGCCTCTGCCGCCTGCTGCCACTCCTCTGTCTTTCTGCCGTTGGTGATGTCCACGCCGCCACCAAACAAACATTTTTACGTTTAGCAACTTGTTCCATCAGGATCTCAATCTCACGTTCTGAAAAAATCTGATTATTAACTCTTTCCCCCTCCTAAGCCATCATGGAAATGATCAGATGAATATTTTTCATGGGCGTCACCTGACCTTTTACATAGTCACCAGATGGGCTGGGCAAGGCGCTCCTTCAAGTGCGCCGACTTTAGAATTGATTCTGATTTATAAACGGTAACAGGCGTACGTGCGCACTGTTGTATAAATCTGGAAAAAAATGTTGCGCCGCATGTCCTGCTTTCCCTACTTACGCCACCAGCAGTTATCTTTCCTATGCAATGTTTTATAAATGAGGCCCCGGGTGTTCTCTATACTCCCCTGAGGTGCCATCAAAGAAATGTATGATGAAACAGGGGAATCGTTTCGAACTATAACATCACTCCTGAAAACTGTGCTACCACAGCAAAGAAAAGCCCATCAGGTCATACTTTAAAATGCAAAAACATGGCCACTGAGGTGGTACTGATCGTGCAGGAATGATGTTCATGCCTCTGATGGTGACACTAAAAGTTAATATTAGTAGGCTATTCATGGATGACACCCAGGTTTTCCCCTGGGTTTGTTTGATGTTGCCATGGCGACTGTGACAGTGACTACCATTATGGATTATGATCGGATTGTTTATCAACCTGATTTTTATTATTGCCATCCTTTCATTTCAGCAATAATTGAAACCCTTTAATTTATTTCAGTTTATTTGTCTCATTTGAGACCACGGCTAGTATTTCTCTGGCATTATTTATGCCCCTGACATTACTGTTTTGACTCCAGTAATTGTGACCAGAAGCAGCTATTTTAGTGGAGACAGCATAGTGATCATCCATGTGAAATGTAGTTAATAACAGCAAAAACTACTTCTGTTTTGTGTGATCCCTTAATTTCTCTTCACAGTGTGGTGAGATGAATTTCTTTACATAGAGTGTGATTTCAGGTGCTTTGGTGTAGCTGCCCTTTCTTCTCTGTTAACTGTTAAAGTGCCTTTTATAAAAGTTCAGGCAAGGAATTCATCTCCATCACATTCTTTTCTTTTCTTTGTTTTTGCTTTCTCTTCTAGTTTTGACATTTCAGATCAGAAATGAGAAAATGTGTAGATCACTCATCAGACATCATCTGACTTGTGTCACACATGGAAGAGAAAAAATATTTAAGCTGCAGTGTAAACTGAACCAGCCAGTCCATGCCGACCCTGACATGCTCATCCCCATTGGCAGTGACACTGATAAATATAGTCATTACAGTAAGAGTTAAGATGATGTGACAAACTGACTGCAGCATTGCGTGGACTGATGATGAGTCTGTGACGTTTCCATTTGTCTGCTCTGATTTTCTCTACATAAAAAGCAAATCTTATGAGAAAACCCTGGGACCCTTTATGCTGTTCTCTTGTCTGCAAACCAGGCCATCACTGACATATTTATTCAGTCTGAAATAATTTTGATTAGATTTAAATGTTACTTGGAACCTTTATAAGGAATGAGGTGTGTTTAGGTTTAGGTTTAGGTTTAGGTTTAGGTTTAGGTTTATTCCAACACAAACACTGAAAATATATACAGAGTCAACATGTTTGGATGTATTCATGTGAGAAAGGACTCCCATAGAAGCTATTTAAAGCTTATTGAGGGAACCTGGAAACAAATGGACAATACAATACATACAAAACAGAACAAAACCCGATATTAAACAATTTCAGACAGACAATCAAGGACCCCATACATACTAAGACAAGCATCTTACATGTTGATAAGTGATGTTCACAATTATTATATGTTATGTTTTGCTGAGCTGCAACTAACATTTTTCTTTTTCTTTTTTTTAACCCTTAATTGATAGATTACCCCCAATCAATTAAACATTTAGCAATAAAGTATTTATTAATTTATAATTAGTTATTCGACAGTTGCAGCTCTACATGTATTTAACAGTTTCATTTTTAGACTGTTTTTGAAGGCGGAGATGGACTTTTCCACTTTTAAACTCTCATGGAGCTTGTCCAGATCTGTGGTCCCCTGCATGCGAGAGACAAGCTGGTACTTTTTAGGCCTTCTTTTTTTCCCAGTTATTAGATATTTTTTTCTGGGATCATATTCATGCTGAGGTTCACATGCCTAAAAGAATGTAATCAGAATTAAACTCTTTTTGGATATTACAAGTGGGTCATTTTTCTAATATTCCAACTTTTCTGATAAAACTGTATTTCGTTGAAGAATATGAGCATGATAGCTAGTACCCTTCAAACAATTTTTGGGTTTCTGCTGCTCAGACTACTATAGCAGCAAGCTCAGCAGCAGGTCGACTTCCTTCTCCTGCTGTCTATAAACATGCACAGATTGCTTGGACCTTTGCAGGAGCCTGTGTATGAAAGTCTGGGGCAAAGTTAGGAGGGAGATGGTTTTCCTCTGTGCTTTTACCAATTAGGTATCGATAATTGTCCCAAAAATACTTAACTTTTATAAGGTGTCCTATTAAAGGCAACTTTTGTTTTGTTGCCTATATGTTTCTACAATTTGGACACTTCTCAGTAGCTCAACCTCATATGTTTCAGGTGTTTGTACAAAGAGCATATGCATTCCAATAAGAGTGAGACAATCAGATTAAGTGTCTACATTGTTAAAATGTCCCGCCGATAATATTTTTGAAAGGTTCACACCACTCCTCTTGATTCAATTAAAATTTAATTCTGATTGAGCTGAATTGGAACAGCCTGGTCTGATAAAGACATTTCACTCAAGGATTTTCTATTTTGATTGGACTAGTCATCTACCATAAACTATAGTGTGTGTGTAGTTGTTATATCCTGAGACACACTGCCACAGCATAACAGTCTAAGTGGTTTGCGGTTGCTAACAAAAAGAAAGGATTACAAATTTACTGTGGGAATGCGATGTAACTTGTGATGCCAAAAAACTCTTAAGGCTTTTAGACTGAGCAGTCCAGTCCCCATAGAAAAGTGTTCTCATTTTATGTTATTGGAAACCAAAGATATATTTTTAAGCTAAGAGAACCCATAACACGTTCATTTCTTCACCGAAAGAGTATCTGACCTGGTCTGACCAAGAAGTTTCAATGCTTAAATCTAACCTTTTACTGTTTGGCGCCTAAACCTATTCAAACTACCAGTGTTGAGTGAAAAGTTAGTAGAATTTGATGAAAAAGCAATTCTGATTTTTGCATCTGGTAGCTCTTAAATCTAAACACTGATAGACTTTGTTGACATTATTCATGCTAATTTAAGGGTACTTATTCAGTATCTACTGGTTACCAAGCTGCTACCTCAAGGCAAAAAGGTCATGTATACTTGGACCACATATTGAGAGTGCTGGTTGCCCTGTGCATGCGAATTTGCATGTTCATCTTCCCTGTGGTAATACATGAGATCGATATTGTATCAACACAAGGACTGTTATTACTTCCACTATTTTTCTCCCCCACATGTTTACGGTTTTAACACTGTTAAAATAGCTGGAAGCCATGTTTTTCTCCAAGCACAAGGACACATGAACTCCAAGCACATGTATATATGTGAGTTTTTATAGTAGCATGCATATACATGTCTACTATGTCTACTTAGCGAGTAAAGCAGCTGGCTAGTGAAATATCATAGGGAATTAGACGCTGGTCAGCATACCTAGACACAGCAACATCTCAGGGGATAAAAATAGACTACAAATTACAAACAGAACAACATCTTGAAAGACTGAGGTTAAAATATGTAAGAGCAACCTAGTTTCTCAACCTTTTATTTGGAACTCTTTTCTTGATAATAACTACCTTTGTCTTTATCTGTTTGCATTTCCTCCTGTATAAATCTATAAAAGCCCCATTTTCCAGCATACACACAGATATTGTCTTTTCATATGTTTATTTTGAGGAGGTGACAGCAACAGAGACCGGAACCATGGCTGAGAGGGACAGAGGGAGAGTGGGAGGGCCCATGACAAACACAGTGAGGGAGACAGAGAGAGAGAGAGCTTGAGTGGGTTGTGAGCAGCTATAAAAGAGAAAGCTGGAGCAGTTTGTGGCATTAGCTCCAGCTGACTGAGAGGGACGAACTAAACAAGAGACCGAGACTGCAGTTTCCAACACAACTTTTTCAAAACGAATATCCTTCAGTGTGCCTGGGTTTGGAGCTTTTTGGACTGATTGTTTGGTCTGACATTGGATGGACTCTTGCGTTTTAGCCCCTGAGATATAGATTACTCTTTAATCAGGACAAGGCTTTCGAAGGAGCAAAACAAGACAAGTTTGAGGCTGTTTCTAAGGAGGGAAGAACTCACATTCTTTCCGGCTGTTTTTCTATCCGGTGTTACATTTGATTTAAGTTAGATTTCATTTCATTTGGCTTCTGTTCGACCATGGCTGCTGTGCGTCAGATGGCTATGGAAGCCTCCAGCTTTCACGTCCTGCCAGCTCATCTTATGGCCTCAGCTATGGAGGAGTTCCCCCAGCAGCTGCCTGTCCCAAAGGTCCCAGCAAAGGGTAAGAGCCGCTCTCGTCGACCTCGTGAGGCTCGCTTTAAAACGCAACCTGTCACCTTTGCTGAGATCGCAGAGGTAGAAGAAGAAGGGTCTTCCCCCCTTGAGGAAGAGAGGGCACGCCGCTCCTTTTTGCAATCCCTGGAGAACCTCCGGCGGAGCACACAGACCCTCCACTGCCTACCGGCTGCCCATCACAGTTGCACCCCTACACCTACACAAGCCAGCCTGGACTCCAGCGACTCCGACTCCACCCAGTGAGGGGTTCGACAAACACATCTCCAAGCTCTTACGTTCACTCCTTCATTCGCCACTTCAGACAGAGGCCAACTGAACTGAACGCAAACTGGTCTACCCACCAGCCTGCCTGTGTGTGTGAGCTGCTGCTGTCATACAAAAGTCTGCATTTAGTATATACTAACATGTCACCATACAGCCTGAAGCTGCACTTAATGTATATCTGTAAACTCCTATGCCACAAGCTGGTTTTACACATGATAAGTGTAAATGTAACTGATGACGCAGTGTTGAACACACCACTCTTCAATTGTATTCCTTTTCTACTGTAGATGTCTGAGAGAGAAAAAAAACTTGAAAGATGACAGATAGATGATATTTTTCCATTTTGAAATAGTATTACTATTTTTGTTTCAATCCAGATTTTTCTACTTGACCAGTAATAGAAAGGACTGTTTAAAATATGTTAGTATTGTGACCTAATACACTGTAAATAATAGCAAAATCCTGTGTGTTGAAAGTGACCTGGCTGTCACTGAAGCAGTAGAGTGCCATCACAAAGCTTTATCAAGAATTTGAAATCTTTGTTTTCCGGCTTCACCGTCAATGAAATCAATGTTCTTGCTTCGATTCCTGAGCAGCCTGTCCTACATGTCTTTATTTATTTTATAATTTCATTCATAACCAAGTGGGGTTATAGATGTAATATTTGTTTCTCTTTCTGACTCCTAGTCACTTTGACTTTCAAAGAAAATTATAACCTTTATATTTTGTGTTGTACTTTATACATATATTTGTTATATTTACTTTAATAAATATTTTCAAGTATAATGAGTCATTTTCTGGTTTCTGGTTTTCTGTTTGAGAAAGTTTTATAAGGAAAAAAAAAGACTTAATGATGATGTGCATTTTCTACCGATAAATGTAAAAATCTGTCCTCAACAACAATTCATTTTTACTTTGTTGGCAATAAAAAAAAGAAATTGCACAACAATGGAAAGATATGTAAAAGTGTGGGGGAAAAGCAGTTCTCTTCAAAATACTGAAGCATGACAGCAACATTAAAGGAATAGATATATTATCATCTCAAAGTCTTTAGATAAAATGTGGACAACAGAGACAGCGGGAAGTGATAAATAACTTGTTATTGTTAAGCTGACGTCTGACCCCTGTGCTAACACTCAGTATTACTTGACCCGTGGCTGCTGACGCATTTTCAGTAATGTCAGCTTTTCATCAGTGAACTCAGCCACAACAACCTTGTGCCTGCTGAGAGAAGTGGCTGACAAAGAGCTGCTGGAGAGCAACCCTCCTGTTGCTAATAACCCTTCTCTCTTAATCCACTTGATGATAAGAATAATTCCATAACTTCCATCCAAGTGCAACTAAGCAGCAACGTGCAGATGGAGACAATGCTTCGGGGGTCTTACATGAAAACCTGCTTGGGTTTCAGCTTGAGTGAAAATAGACTGATAGAGTGAATCTGCAGGACTCTCAGAGGGAGATTGGCTCAAGTGCTGCATAGTTATTCTCAGAGGGACATAGAACAGAGGTCAGCAGCACTAGAGAGAGAAGGGGATTGGAGACACAGATAGTGTTGCTTTTAATCTATATTTCTTCTTATTGTTGACAAATCCTATGAAAATACATTTGTGAGTCTTGCTCTTGATGTTATATAACTGTATTTTAGCACCAGGACAATATATTTTTGATTGACTCATTGTAACTTTAAACCTCAGTGTTCAGTAAGATACTTGTCCGTAACCACTTTCAGAATTACATCCCAAGTCTGGGAACAGCTGTGTCACTGAGAGAAAGTGTGGGAGGTCTTTGAATATTTGTCATCATTTGCTGGTGGAACAGACTGATTTGATACTTGCATGCACTTTCCAGCCTATTTCTTCTGAAACCTAGTTTTTATATTGCAGAGGGGGTAACGAAATGTGCAAAAGCATCAAAGAAATAATCTGATAAAGAGAACAAGGAGTCCACGACAGAAACTGTGCAGATGCTACATCCAGCACAGAACACAACCTTTGATTATTAAACTGACTGTAGATAAGCTGAAAATGCATAATTCATTAATCATTAATAGCTATAGATGCACTGCTACTGTAATGATGTGATGAATGAATCCCGTGCTTTCTGCTGTCCAGGTTTTTTGACAACAATTAATAAAAGACTTGTAGAAAATTTCAGTGGTTTCATGTATGTTTGGGCAGGAGAGTGTGCTTCTTTCAGTTAGAAATGTTACTGTAAAATCAACAGATCAAGCCAGAAATCTTGGTGTTGTTTTGGACTCTTAGCTAAACTATAACAGCCATATCAAAGCAATAACCAAATCAGCCTTTTGCCACCTAAAGAATATATCTAGAATAAGGGCATGTCTCAGCATGATTTAGAAAGTTATTGCTCAGTAGGCTTGACTATTGTAATGTGTAATGTGCGCTGCTTTTTCACAGGTCTCTGCAACTGCAACTAATCCAGAATGCTGCTGCTCACAAAGACCGAAAAAATATGGCAGTGTAAATAAAGTGCGATAGATAGATAGATGGATAGATAGATAGATGGATAGATAGATAGATAGATAGATAGATAGATAGATAGATAGATAGATAGATAGATAG
>JBBBVU010000010.1:13337955-13352529 GCA_037177055.1 Atherinosoma microstoma
AAAGTCGAAATTTTTGGGAAACCTTTTTCCCTACAGGGCGCTTTTTCGATCTCTCCACTACGGGATTCCTAAAGCTCCAACCAATCTTTTTGGGGTTTTTCCTTTTTCTTCTTCTTTGCCCCCCCCCCCCCCCATGGTAATGAGGCATGTAGAAGGGACAGTGAGACAGATGGAAGAAGAGGATCTCAGGGTGCGGGTAGATATGGAAATGTGGAGGAGGGATGAGGTTGTAGATAGTCTTGTGGGTAAGAAATAGTATTTTGAAGTGAATGCGGTGTGTGATGGGAAGGCGGTGGAGCTGCTGTAGGACAGGTGTGATGGGTAAATGGGGTTCTGGTTATGATGCGTGCCAATGAATTCTGTACCAGTTGGAGTTAATGGAGGATCTGTGTGGGAGACCAAACAGACAGGAGTTACAGTAGACAGGTGACAAGAATGTGAACTAGAATGGAGACCGTGTGAGGTGTGAGGGAGGTATGTAAAGATGAAAGTAAACCTTCACATATAAGATGTGAAGGAGAGCGTGCTATTGAGGATGACAGCCAGACTCTTGACCTAAGGGGAGGGAGAGATGGCAGAATTATCAATGAAAGTTGTGAAACTGTGGGATTTAGCTAAAATGGATTTAGTAACTTTAAGTAACATTTATGTTTTATCACCGTTTAATGTAATGTAATGTCCTGGAGAGGAGGGTCCGTCGGATAGTCGAGTCTCGGATTGAGGAGGAGCAGTGTGGTTTTCGTCCTGGTCGTGGAACAGTGGACCAGCTCTATACACTCTTCAGGGTCTTGGAGGGGGTACGGCGTGCCGGACCTCCTTGTAAGAGCTGTCCGGTCCCTGTACAATTGGTGTCAGAGCTTGGTCCGCATATCCGGTAGTAAGTCAAACTCGTTTCCGGTGAGAGTTGGACTCTACCAAGGCTGTCCTTTGTCACAGATTCTGTTCATAATGTTTATGGACAGAATTTCTAGGCACAGCCGAGGTGTTGAAGGGATCCGGTTTGGTGGCCTCAGGATTGGGTCTATGCTTTTTGCAGATGAGGTGGTTCTGTTGGCTTCATCAGGCCGTGACCTCCGATTCACAGCCTAGTGTGAAGCGGTCGGGATGAGCATCAGCACCTCCAAATCCGAGACCTTGGTCCTCAGCCGGAAAAAGGTGGAGTGTCCTCTCCGGGTCGAGAGTGAGGTCCTGCCCCAAGTGGAGGAGTTCAAGTATCTCGGGATTGTTTGATGTGAAAATGCTCTGTAATTATCTTTCAAAAAGCTGTGAAAGGAGAGGAGAAGCTTTGCATGTAAACAGTCATTGTTATGTCCTTGGTCGTGTTGTAACGACTGTGTGACAGAGAATTACAGCACAATAGATCAGTTCTCCGTTGTTATATGTGTGGTTGCACATGTGGATTATAAGAAGACTAGAGATGGCTCTTCATTGTCTCCAGCTGGAGTGTGGTGTACAAAGTCGATGCCCCCCCAGACGGCCACCCAGTGGGCACCAGTCTTCATCCCAATATCCCCAATGGCCACACCCTCCCTCTGCCCTCCCAGTCAATTCAATTCAAATTGATTAATCGATTTCTTTTTAACCCAGCTCGAATTATTGACAGAGAGGGATTAGCTCAGCATTGTTATTTTCTGAAACTACAGCCACTGACAGTAGTGCTGACATTTATCAAAAATAGGTATGCTTAAATTCTTTCAAGACATAAAATGTTACATTAAATTTTTCTGAAATAGCTCATATCCAGCAAAAGTGCTCAAATGATTTATTTAAATAATTTAACTGCTGAACTTTGTATGAACATCATTCAGAAGGAGCTATAATGTCATGTGAAATGAAAGGATGTCAGTTTAGAAATATTGTATGCTCTTTAAATCACTGATTAATTTTCATGTGTAGAAAAGATAACGGCACTAAACCGTGATGTGTCCCTCCCTCAGGTCCAGCTGGTGCAGACAGTGGTAGATGGCGTCAACTACCTAGTTGAGTGCGAGAAGCGACTGGAGAAAGGCCAGGACATCAAGGTGCCCCCACCTCTCAAGCAGTTTAAGTAAACACTGATTCTTCATCCCTGCGCACAGACCTCTGGGCACACACACATGCACAAACACCCTACTATGTGCCCATAGATATTACAAATATCTATTTACCTTGTTTGCAACTAAAATTAAAACTGTCCTGTCTATCTAATCACCCCTCCCTCCCCCACAATATACCCTATAATTTAATCGATATATGTTATTTATAGCTATCTGGCTAAACCTAATCAGAGTCCCAGAACTTGGCTGTATTAAGGCCAAAGCAGGGTATTAAACCATGCTCTGAGCTCTGATTCTAGTCTTGCTTATTAAAATGGCAACAGTCATTTTTAAGGTTGCAGAAATTGTGGGTCTGTCTCTGCATGGCTCTGGCCCTAAACCACACTACTCATCCACTTCTGTTCTGCCGAGCCCCTTCTTGCAGCATGTCCTATACTCAGCCTGTCCCCCACCCCACCCCACCCCACACTCCTGTGTGTTGATTGCCTGTTATATGGTTCTTGTGTAGTCCATCCGTATGAGCTATACTCGCCTTCGTGAATTGTGTGTACATTGTGTCTTTTCACCATTTTGAGTGGATTTGAATGTAGATTTACTGACTGCAGACTGAAGAGATGTTCTCCAAAGGATTTGTATGTATGATGACACACTGGTGTCATATTAAGATGTTATAACATGCTGGCCGGGTTGGGCTCTGCACTGTAAGCTCCTGGAGCAATATCTTTTTAGCTATAATTGAATGTCACACTGTCTTTTATTAAAGAAATCATCTATTTAACAGTACCTCCTCCTCTGTCTGCCTCTTATTTGTCGATGTTGTGTTGCTTTTTAAGTTTCAGGGTGAGCTATGGGAAATTCTTCAGTGTCAAAGGGGATTTTTTTTTTTTTTTTCAAATAAGAAGTCCTAGCTTTAGGAAACCATGGAAACTAAGCTTTCAGGTCATGATTGAGATCAGCATTGTTGTAAAGTGTCATGTGACATTATTTAGTCCTAAGCATAACAAAATTGTATTATGCTTCAAAGGCTGGTAGACAGGGTCTGCATTTTTAAGAGGACACAAGACCTGAAAATCTGGACAATGTCAGAATTTCTTGACCTTAATTTAAAATGTTTTGAACCTTTCTCAGCTTATTACTGCAAAGCAATTCTGTTGAATTCAGTATAAAGACAAAGCTTGTAACTCAAATGAACTTCCCATTTGAATTTATTTTAATAAAGTATTATACTAGTATATACATTTTTTCTTGTCAGCAAATCCCAATAACAGAGCAAAAATAATTTGATACTACTACTGGCAGTTTGATCAGACTACTAGGAAATAAAGCTTGTATATAAATTTTACCATATCCGTATTTCTCCAGTTTAAAAAATATTAAAACATCTCACTGTTTCACTGGTTTCTGTGTTTTCAGTTTTTTAAATAAAGTTCTGTAGTTTCAATACCGCACCCTCTCCTGCTACCATAGATATCCACTGGCTCACGACAAACTTGGTTTTAAAAAATCTGCTACAAATACACCCCGGTCTGAGAAAAAACTACAGCGTCTAGCTTATTCAAGGAACTTATTTGACCATTTTTAATGAGCTTATTTTACTGAATCAGTTTTATTTTTCGTTTAACCAAAAAATGTAGATTAAAGACCAAAGTTCTGCTTTAAGCTCCACAATGAACTGCTTTATACTCTGAGTTGGATTACATGCAGTACAGTGCAAAACAGCAAAACGTGCTACATGAATTTGCACTTGTGTGAGCACATAGGCTTGAATGCAAGCCTTTATTTGAAAAGCTTGAAGACATCAGCGTTTTTTCTGCGGTGCAGGAAGTCTGTAACAAGTGCTTTGTCCCATTGTGAATGAATGGATATTTTCTGTTGTGATGAAATGGGCGACAGTTTTTTTCCCAGTGTTTTGGTCTGGCAGCTGACCGAATAACAAGCCGTTCAGTGTTGTGAAGAGACACAGCTGAGATGTCAAGTGTAGGTGTTGTGTGGCATGAGAAATCTGTTTCTGTGTCTTAGAGGATTTGGAGGAAAGGCTCTGATGTCCTAAATACACAGAGTTACTCCTCCCTAACTGTAGTCAGCGTGTCACCAAAATAATGCTGTCTCCTCTCTTCTTCTCCTCCTTGCTCCAAATATGGCTGAGGAGCAGATAGGTTGTCATGGAAACTACTTCATAAAGGCAACGGGGCTCCGATGGGGGAGGGAAGGAGTTTAGTGGGTACAAAAAGCAGATCTCTACAACACTGATGAGTGTTGCACAGTCACAAACATAGAGCAGGTTTGAAAAAACACACTCATGCTGCATTGCTTCAGCATCAGTTATATATGATCCTCACCCTCAATTCTTATTCAAATGACTAAACTTAGGTGCACGCTCTAAACTTATCTCTGTCCAGTTCATGAATTCCATCTCAGTGGTTTACAGTAAACAGCAGCAGCTCTGAAAGAAAGGTGGCGTGGATCAAAAAGAGTTGTTCTTAAACTTTTTGAGCCATGACCCCCAAGATAACATATGTTGGTTTTTGCAACCCACATGGGGGTCCCGATCCCCAGTTAGAGAACCACTTTTAAGGACTAACACAGCTCATCGATCATCTGTGGATCTGCTACTGTGACCTGCAGAGATGAGGAGACTTTCTGAGGCGTTGCAGCTCCATATAAGACTGTGTACAAGTATGTTTTTTTCCACACTAACACAAATGTTTTACTGTATAATGGCTGTTTAACCGTTCATGCCTTTTGGAAACACAGTAATGAAGTTAATGACAAGTTTCTTTAGTCAATAAAGGGTAAACCCAAACACTGGAGAGCAAATAGCAAAGCAACAGGAGTAACACAAGAAACAAATACAAAATACTGAGCACAAGAACTGTGAATGACCTGGAGCAGATGAATTGCATGCCTGAAGAGGAGCCAACATCCATTGAGGATTTTAAGGTGCCTTCTGCATCATCATCGTGCTCACAAAGCCATTCTCTCATTTTATCATTTTATTTAACACATGTCAATGAAATGTTCCTAAGCCCAAAACATGATAAATCCACCTGCATGCTGAACAGCCAGGGAGGTTTTCTGTTCATAAAATTCTGCATATATAACACAGATTTATGCACTGTAGCTAAAAAATTAAATTCTAAAATCATTTGTCCATAGAACTTGTTTCCAAGTATGTATCGAGCTCGGTTAGATGTAAATATAACAATTTCTGTCATTGGATTTTGTGTTGAGGAAGCAGGAACGTTTTTCATCTAATGAGACTTAATAGTACCAATTTGAAAGATATGACATCACCAGGTTATTTCAGTTATTTCAAATATTTTCCTTTTCGTTTAATCTTATGTAAATAATGAGCAGTATTATGTATTATAAACACAAATATCTGCTCACCTTTAATATTATTCGATCAATAATTAGTAGTGTTAGATTCTGTTTCTTTGTTAAGAATGTGGCATAATAGATGCTTAAGTGTAATGCAAAATCTAAAATTACATTTACTAATATCTGGCTTTCTTTTTCAAGTATGCCAAATATGCTAAAGTAATTCAGGTATCTTAAAATGTTTGCATTATACTAACTTAATTTATATCAGGATACAATTGTAACTTCTCGCAGCTGTTTCAGAACAGAAATATAGATCTAATTGAAAGAAATCAATTATATTGCTCAAATAAGCTGTTACTCTGTTTTAAACAAGAACTCTGAAATGGCATCAGATTAGAAAATGATTGTCTAAAATTAATAGATAGATAATTAATTTATCATATGGTCAGAGGAAAAAGCCAAAGATTAATGAGTAGCCTACGCCTGTCTTTGAGATGAGCTGTACTGTCAGAGAGCTCCGCCTACTGGCGTGGTTGTGCAAATGCAGTTTTAGTTTAATAAAAGGGAATTTGCACATACAGCAGCATAACATCAACAAAAATAATAGTGGCTTTAAACGTTTTTTTTTTGACACAGTGACACCTTCTGTAGTCCTCAAGATGTACTTATAATGCAGGTCTCAGTGTAGTTTACACATGTACTACATGCACACGAGTAGAACAAATCCACCAACTAATTTATCACCACCAACTAAGGCAAGGCAGGGCAGGATTATTTGTATAGCACATTTAATGAACAAGACAACTCAAAGTGCTTCAACTGACACTCATTGGCTTTCCCAAGGTGATGAACCAGCCACAATGGCAGTCACTGATTGTGTCTTTTGGATGCAGTATAAGCACCTAAACTCCATTATATAATTATTCTTTTCAAGACAGGACAACTCTTTCTTCAGGCTGTCAGAGTATCAAGGAAAGTGGATAGAATAAGACAGAATTGTCAACTTTTTACACTCTATTTAATGAGTCTCATCAATGTACCAAATCAAAAGTCTGGACCCAGGGAAGGATAGAATACCAAAACGTATGGAAAACAAACTGAGAAAGGGTTGTTATATCACTAATGGCTCCAGTACACTAAATCCTGGTGGCTTTCGTTTTTTCCACAACAGATAGGATGGTACAGTGACTGCAGCGACCCACCCATCACCATAATTATCGGTTTGTTTGACCTTTCCTCTGACATCTGAACCAAGGCTGAGTTTAGTTTTGGAACATTAAAACATTGTTTCATAAGAACATAAACTATAAGCTGATAAATATGGTTACCAACAGTGCTGGCAATTGCCGGATGACAGATAAAAAATTTAATAGAATTAGGGCAATGCTGCCTTCCATGACAAGGGTTGCAGGAATTAGAATACAGGTAGGCAATCAATTGTTTAACAGGAAATTAATCTGCAACTATTATAGCAGTACATCAAGTTTGTCATCATCATTCAAACTAAAAGACGCCTTCCAACTTCTCTGTTGTGAAATACATTACCTTAAGATTATTGTAAATAGCATTTTGTTCTGTTTATGTGGACAAAAGGCATTGCTTTTGGCTGAAGGAAATAGTAGGCTTTTTTCAATGTTATGATTTGAAGGAGGTGATTGGGGTGGAAATACATAAGCAGATAAAACTTAACATAAAATTCCTGGCAGAATTTTTTAAAATTTGAATATGTGAACAAAATAAGTACAGTTTCATTGTGGGGGAAAAAGAAAGTATTTGCACTTCATGCATCTCTAGGAGTCAACTATTAACATAACCACTTCCTCTTGTGAGAGGAGTTTTGATTTTATTCGAGTCGCGATTGGTTAAAAAACGTTTAGTTCTTATTTGCTTCCTTCTCATTGGTTAAAAAGGGTAGAATGACGCGATCAACAGACCAATGGAATGCTGCCACACTGTGGTTAGGTGAGGTCCCGCTGCCTGTGAACATCTTCAACGCCTCCATCCCTTTCTTTTTCTCTATCGTCTGGTCTGCGTTGGCCTTGTCTGAGTGTCTTGCAGCTTTGGCATTCACATCGCTTAAGTGCTGAAGAGGGGGCAGCCAGGAACCCCATCTGCAATTTGAGCTTTTTTGTGTAATTATACTGAAGAAACTGCGGTGTGCGCGATGTTGAGGTTGATCTTTCTGGCCGCTCTCGCCGGGTTCTCTCGGGCCAGTGATGTGCTCGAGTACACGGATGACGATTTCGAAAGCAGGATTGGAGACCATGAACTCGTTCTCGTGGAGTTTTTTGCACCTTGGTAAGTAGCCTTGTTTTGTTCAGTCTCATCAATTATATTTCTCAGCATACATGGAAATGTTATCGCTAACATACTTGCTGCGTGACGTTCACTCCCCCCCCCCCAAACAAAATGCTGCAAATGTATCTCTCCTTTTAGATTTTAAAGCTTTTGTGAAATTTACATCTTCGTGTGATTTTGGCATTAACAAAATAGCTATTATAATTTTATCCATCTTATTGGCAAAGGACCAAATGTTAGCATGTTAGCTAAAAAGCGGAAAGACACGAGCTAACTTGCTGTATTGATTGCGTATTTGAAGTTGAATCAGCGATTTAAACTCTACCACAGTTTAAGCGTATACGATTTTATTAAAATAAAAACTAACCTGCAATGAAATGTATTGTGAATGTTATGAATCTTTACTGTGAGAACTACATGCGAATGAAGCTATGAGGAAGTTAGGAGGCGTGTCCGTTCATTGTTGTAACCATATGATTGGCTAGTGAAGTTTTGGTGTCCAACACTGATTGGTCGAAAAGAAGTGTGACGCGTTTACACGGTGCCAAACTTAAATGCACAAAATTAGATAGAAAAACCTGAAACGTAAACATTTTCAGTAAGAAATGCATTTGTTTATTTTAAAGTATTTGAAACGGTCGCAGTTTACTGTTGATCAAATGTAAATATTCACTGCTATACTTAGTTGTCTGTAATAATCAGATCAGCATTGTAACTGGTTAAAGTAAATTCAGGTACAGCCCTTATTTGTTTACTCATTAAACCTAGCCTGTTGTGAGTTCTGTGAATCCCTCTTTCCTTAATCTTTAAGCTTGTTGTGTATTGAATTACAAGAGGTATCAAATTCCCTCCAGAGAAGTTGGTGCATCACCCCACAGGATCTTCACCAAGCTTTAAAATGACGTGCAACTTCTGCTCATGTTTACTGATCCATATCCTCTATCCGCTAGGTGTGGTCATTGTAAACGGCTAGCACCTGAGTACGAGGCAGCGGCTACACGTCTGAAAGGCATTGTTTCACTGGCCAAGGTATTGCATAATGCAGTTATTTTTTTCCCCATAAGTAAGGTTTTTGAAACTGTTTTCTGGGCCTTCTTTGGCACTTCAAAAAGTGAATTATTTCCCTGCCCTTAGGTTGACTGCACAGCCAACAGCAACACATGCAGCAAATATGGTGTCAGTGGCTACCCAACGCTGAAGATCTTTAGAGACGGAGAGGAAACTGGTCCCTATGATGGTCCCAGAACTGCAGGTATTTTACTCTTATCTGATGTCTTAACTAAAACCATTTTAAATCTGCTATTTTTGGCGCCATACAGCAGTTTTTACAATTCTCTATATTTCCTAATCTTCTTCTCTATCCACATTTTTGTGAAGACGGGATTGTCAGTTTTCTGAAGAAACAGGCTGGCCCGGCTTCTGTGGAGCTTAAGGCTGATGCCGACTTTGACAAGTTTATTGGAGATCACGATGCAAGTGTTATTGGTGAGTGAATATTTCAAATTTTAGTAACCGCCTCATCCGGCAGTCAGTTGCAATTTGTATTCAGTCTCACTGTTAATCTGTATAATCGGCTGCAGTTTGGGCATCATGATCCAGTTAGCTAGCAGAGTTTTTAGATACTGTGATGGATTAAATGATCTGTCTCTCCAGGGTTCTTTGGTGATGACAAGGGCACAGCACAGGCAGAGTTCCTGAAGGCAGCCAGCGCCTTGAGGGACAGTTATCGCTTTGCCCACACCAACTCAGAGGCTCTGCTCCAGAGCCACAACATTGATGGAGAGTGAGTTGATCTCTCTGCATATGGCCTTAAAATCACACTCAGTATCTTCTTTATTATAAAGTACCTTTACACATTCTAGGAATTTGGTTTTGGACATCTTTTGGGCTTTAACACATGCCCACAGGAGTAGACATTTAGAAAACTACTGTTTATCACCAATGGATCTGGTGTTTGTGCAGAAAAACAACTAATATTTCCTTTTTTGCCTGCAGGGCAGTCCTCCTGTTCCGCCCACCACGTCTGAGTAACAAGTTTGAAGACAGCTCTGTCAAATTCGGCGAGGACAAATTCACCAGCAGCAAAATAAAGAGATTTATCCAGGACAACATGTGAGTGTCTCACATCCTCATTCTGTTATCAGCGTACATGCTCATGTACCACTTGCTACAGAAACAATAGTTTATTTTGTTTCCTAGTGCATTAAATTTGTCAGAGTGATTATTATTATTATTATTATTATTAGCAATGGTGTGACACTCGCTCATTGTAGTGCTGCATATTTACATACATGGCTCTGTTCCAACAGGACCTCTGTAGCTGCTGATGTGTCTTCTGTGCACACAGTCATGTTTTAGGCAGTAAGGGCAACACCTCAGGAAGCTAACACTTTCATCAAGTCTTTTTTATATATTTAGAAGCTAATTAGATAATATAATATTCTGAAGTGAAAAAATACAATTTACACAATGGCATGAAGAGGCTATCGGATAAGGCAGCAGATCATAAAATAAATGTTAATTCCACCCGTGAAATGCTTTACAAAGAAAACTACTTGTCTAATTATGGTTTACCAGTATTCCCACCACCAGTCATGTGACACAAGGAGCCTTCTGCTAACTGCTGTCCACATGGTGCAAGATGCCCGTTTACTTGTATACTTTTGCTTTACCCAGGTTTCATATCCTGTGGTGACTTCCTAATACATCTGAATACAGCGGTCATAAACTGGCTAAAAGAGTTTGATTCTGACCTTATTTTCTGGCGCAGCTTTGGAATCTGTCCCCACATGACGGACGACAACAAGGACCAGCTTCGTGGGAAGGACCTGTTGGTGGCTTATTATGATGTCGACTACGAGAAAAACCCCAAAGGCTCCAACTACTGGAGAAACAGGTTGGTGCACTTGTCTCAGCATCATTTAGCGGATGTTAACTTTGTCAGCTTTTTTTTTCAAATGCCACAGTTTGATGTGGTGTGTAGTAGGGGTGTCACAATTTCGATTTTTTTTATCGTAATCAATCGAAATTACGTCATGGTCTCGAGCATCGAAATCAAAGAGAGTATCGACGATCCTTTTTTCCCTTTTTTTTGATGCGCGCGCGTGTGTGTTTCCCCCCTTCCCTCCCCTATTAACAAAATTGGTTGTTTCAATCACAAGATCACAAAATGAGCAGGTTAGGTTTACATACATCAGGGAGGTGTGCAAAGAGGTAAAAGTGCATGACGACGCAGCATATTGTACCCAACGCCGCTAGTTAGCTAACCTGCAGTTTATGACACCATGGCAAGTGCAGATAAAGGAGACGACGCATCGGAGCTTGAAGCCGCTCCTGTTTCTCTTAAATCACCAGTGTAGAAATATTTCGCGTTCCCTGTGAGTTGTGTCGACAAGAAGACAACAGTTTTTATGTGAGTGTACCATACCCGTCCACGGGAAACACTACGAACAGGACAGGACAAATTCGCCGATTTGACAACTAAGAAAACACCATCACTGGTCCAGCAAACTATTCCATCCTCATTATCAATAAAACTTCCACAGACCTCAGCTCGTGGAAAAGCTCTAACTAACGCTATAGAGCTATTTATAGCAGTAGACTGGCAGCCTTATTTAGTGGTGAAAAACGCTGGATTTAAACATTTAATTTAGTGTACTTTAGCCACGCTACAGTATGCCCAGCAGGTCGCATTTTACAACAAAAGTGTTGCCCTCCATGTATGAAAATGTTACAGAAAAAGTTTTGGGGGGTCTATTTTATGAGTAGTCCCCATACTTTATATTGTAAAAGATTTTTTTTAAATTTGACAATTAGTACCTAATGTGATACATTACACAAGAATGGAAATTGCATCACTTATATGTAGCCCATCTTTTGAAATAAGATTTACTGTACAAATTTTAATGAATAAATCTAATGATCGGAGACTAAACTAGTCTCAAAATGATATAGGCCTCTGTGCTGTAAGAAAAAGGAAAAAAAAATCGAGAATCGAATTGTGACCCTAAAATCAAAAATAAAATCGAATCGTGGATTTGCAGAATCGTGACACCCCTAGTGTGTAGTGGTCGACCACATTCTGAGAAACGGAAGTGCATGAAGGCAGCACTTGTTTTCTGTTATCTTTATTTTTATTGTGTGATTTTAACCAAATAAACAATTTACAGGGTGATGAAGGTGGCAAAAAGCTTCCTGGATCAGGGGAAGAAGCTGAACTTTGCTGTTGCCAACAAGAACCTGTTCAGCCACGATGTGTCTGAGTTCGGCCTGGATAGCGGCTCAGGAGAGCTGCCTCTGGTGGCCCTCCGCACTGCCAAGGGAGACAAATACGTCATGAGCGAGGAGTTCTCGTAAGTACTGACAAAATACAAACTTCAAAACTCAAAACCTGCAGCATACATTGCTGTCAGTGTATAACCCAGAGAAGACTCTCTAATGCAGTCAGGAGTTGCTGATCTAGTATGTTTTTGGGATGGCTTTAAATTTTAAAGTGCACAATTGTGAACTCTCAACCCAGCGTACAGGAGTGCGTTACAGCAGTGTTAGAGAAATTTATGAACCTTGAAACCATGATGCCACACTGACCTTTCATATGCATCCTTGTACCCAGGCCTGAAACTGCCCTGGAGAGCACCAAGGGGCTCAGAAAAGGTGCTTAATAACATTGGAGTAGCCCAGCAACATAGCTTTTTTCTTCAAGACAAAAGACCCTAGCCTGCACCCTTGCACTCACCCAAGACGTGAGTGAGTGTGCACAGCTGTTTGTCTCTGTGTTGGCCCTGTGATGGACTGGCAACCTGTCCAGGATATTCCCAGCATCTGGCCTTATAGTAGCTGGGACAGGCTCCAACCATCCAGCAACCCTGCAGTGGAATGAGTGTACTGACAAAAGATGGATAGTTTGTTTGAATGCAAGACTCAGATGGAGATTTACTTTACCAGACTGGTCTAGACTAGCTGACCTGAGTCTTTGGATCAAAGAGCTCTCGCTGGTTTATATTCTCTAAACATATCACAGATGTATTCTGGGCCTAAACCAGGATTTATAAATAATCAGAGTTTTAAATTCTATTCTCTGACTGGAAACCAGTGTAAAGACTTTAAAACTGGTGTGATGTGTTCAGATCTATTAGTGCTGGTTAAAACTCTAGCAGCAGTGTTCTGGATGAGCTGCAGATGTTTTATGCTCTTTTTAGGAAGTCCTGTTAGAATGACATTACAGTAATCCAGTCTACTGGAGATGAATGCATGATGAGTTTTCCTGGTCTTTCTGGGAGACTAAACTTTTTATTCTGCTGATTTTTCTGAGATGGTAAAAAGCTTTGATGTGGTTGTTGAAAGTCAGATCTGAGTCTATCAACACAAATGACAATTAGACTGAAATTGTTTCCACAAACTTGGAGACGCTCCACTGATTTTCCTTTTGTCTTCCCAACAGCCGAGATGGTAAAGCCCTGGAGCGTTTCCTGCAAGACTACTTTGATGGAAAATTGAAGCGCTACCTCAAATCAGAACCCATCCCAGAGAACAACGATGGACCTGTTAAGGTGAGATGATTCATTCCTTTATTAACCCGTTTAAGACTTGTTGTGGGTTGTCAATATGATGTTTTAATTTCTTATTTGCATACTTTCTATTAATTTCTTTCAGATTTTTAATGAGTTAAGCAACTTGCACAGATAATTCTTGGCTCACTCTGCTTTTGGGGGTTCAATTTGTCTGTTTTTCATTTAATGGGTAGATGCATTGAATTTAGAGTTGGGCCGATACCAATACTAGCATCTGAAAAGCTCGCCTCGAAATACTGTCATCAGAAATACTTATATTGCTGTCTTAATTAACGACATCCAGTACCAAGGAAAGGGAGTCATAATTCTTTTTTTTTTCCTGCCACCACACACAGACACAGGAAGTTATGCAATCTTGCATGACGATTGTTTTGAGTTGGTAAGCGGAGAAGCAGGTGTACGTGAGTCACTGTTGTGCTAACATTTAGCATTAGTGTTATGTCAGGACTTTGGAGTTATTATTCATGAGAAAATGCCACTAGAAAATTAGCAACATGTCGACTATGCAGGGCTGAAGTTTCCATACTGCCAAATTTTACACCAACAACCTTATAAAGCTTTTGTGGTCGCTGATCCACTAACATAGAGACAGTGGTGCCACTACCGTAATGTGCAGTATGTTGGCCCAGTAAACATATGAATATAATGTGTAAAATATGGATCTATGTTGGATTTATTTCTGGTTTGACGTGAATAAAAGATAGTGTACATAAGTTTGTTTGGTTACTTGATTTAATGGATACTGATACTTAAAGTACCTATTTTTCTGACATTATTACCATGAACTGTCACAATGCTCTGGTGTTATTCACTATAGTCGACAGGCTAACAAACCAACCTGTGTCGATAGCAGCTGAACTATATTCAACCAAGGCCTGCAATGACTTCGCCAGTTGCTTCAGACAAAATTCACAGCATCAGACAAGCAGTTGGTTTATACCGTGTCCACTAAAAACCAGTTTTAACACCATGTCGCAGTTTAAACCCATTAACAGCAAAGGCTTGTAGAATATCTTACATCAACTGAACTCCTCCTCTTGCTGCTTGGACATCCTGGCTACAGTTTTTTTCATAAAGGTCTCAAAAATTATGGAGCCAGATCTGTTACAGGTCTTGAACATGTCTTTAATCTCGGGCATCTTCCCAGAATTGCTGAAAACGGCTGTAATCAAGCCTTTACTAAAAAGAGACAATCTAGATAAGACACAAATGAACAACTACAGGCCAATCTCAAATCTTCCGTCTTTAAGTAAGATCATTGAAAAAGCAGTTTTTTATCAGCTAAATGACTTTTTAACCCAAAACAACTGCTATGATGTCTTCCAGTCAGGTTTTAGACAGAACCA
>JBBBVU010000010.1:13352629-13373424 GCA_037177055.1 Atherinosoma microstoma
AGTTTTTATGAGTAAATAACACACTAACATGGTTAAAAGCTCATAAAAGTCAATTTTTCATGATATAGCTCCTTTAATTCATGTTTTATAGTTTGAGTAAATATAATTTTATTTATATAATAAATTTAATGAAATAACACAGGTATCTGATACCGGCAGATACCTAAATCCCACGTATTGGTATCAGACAGAAAAAAAATGGTATCGGAACATCCCTAATTGGAGGTTTGGATCTCTTCAAGCAGCTCTTCTTCAGCGATGCACATTCACCCCCCTCTAAAGACTCTAACTCAGTCCCTGCCAGGCTAAACCACAACGACTCACTGAGCTTTTCTTCAGCAGTGGCATAGAGGAAGTGATTTAAAAGATTTTCCCTGTTATCTCTGGTGAATGAAATGAGATTCAGTCAACATGTGATGTTCAATTTGAAAAAGTTATGTGCAAAGGTCCATAAAGGAGACAACCTAAAACACACTGCGACCTGCCAGAAGTATCTGATGGTACACAAGCCAGTGTACAGACTCTAACCAACTCAAGATACTGATTCATATTTTGTTTGTTCTTTACATCGTGCAGTTATAAAACTTTTTGCTGTATTCCTGTCGTTACCATTCTAGATACTTTTGTTCTGCCACTGTGCTTATTCACTGTCATCAGAGAGATTGAGATGCTCACTGGAGGCTGGGTTTGATGTTCTGGACCTGTGCCTGGTGAAATTCTGGGGTAATGCAATATAAGGGCTAACCTGTAATAAATTCTGTCTTCAGGTTGTGGTGGCTGAGAACTTTGAAAACATCGTCAATGACGACAGCAAAGATGTGCTGATTGAATTTTACGCGCCGTGGTGTGGACACTGTAAGAATCTGGATCCCAAATACAAAGAGCTGGGAGAGAAGGTAGGAACAAGAATCCCAACATGATGCTCATCAGTATTTCCTACTTCGAAAATAAAAAGTAGAATGATAGCAGCTTCATTTTCATTATCTTATATCTTGCCTCCACAGTTGGTAGATGATCCCAACGTTGTTATTGCCAAGATGGATGCTACAGCCAACGATGTGCCATCTCCATATGAAGTCAGCGGGTGAGTCAGGAGTTGTAGATCTTATTAATTCAATGAATAAGAAAAAAAAACCTAAATTTACAGCACAATCTGAATTCATGCCTCAACACAGCTTGGAAACTGATGGAAATTAACTTTGATGCATTCACTAAAATATCTGTCCTGATTTGAGGGGGTTGCCTTTGATTTAATTACTGTCATTTGAAAAAGTATCATTATCTGATGGGACAACATAATTCCCTGAAGTAAATTCTATTCCTGTCAACTTTTGCTTCCTCAGTTTCCCCACAATTTACTTCTCCCCAGCTGGACGTAAGATGAATCCAAAGAAATATGAGGTGAGTTTTCTGCTTTTACAGTCATCAACAATCTTACTTCATGTCCACATCCGCTGATGATCTTGTCCCACTGCTCTTGTTACAGGGAGGTCGCGAGGTTAGCGACTTCATCTCCTATCTGAAGAGAGAGGCCTCCAACCCCTTAGTGATGCAGGAGGAGTCCAAGAAGAAGAAGAAGAAGATTGATGACAAGCCAGAGCTATAAAAGCCCCAAACAGGAACTCGTCACCTGCCCCCATACAAACAGGAGGAGGAGGAGGAGGATTGGGGAGGAGGAAGAACTAAATTATATTCCACTCTTAGTGAACTACCAAATGCTCTGAAGCCGAAGTCAGACTCGGCCTTCTCTAGGTCCTCTGCTGCTTTGGGAATACTGTGGAAGGTGGAGAGGTGGTGGCCAGGGTCTGCCTGATGTTTAGAAACAAAAACAAATTTTTAGGGAAGAGGGACAGCTTCTGAAATAAGAGATTTCTATTTCCTCTGGTCTGTCTAATTCACCTCAGACTGATGCACCTTGGTTTGATACAAATTTCCAGTCATCTGTCACTTAAGGTTTGTCGTCATCACAGGGGATCTTTTTTTTTTTTTTCTTTTTTCCTTGTTTTGTAACTGGTCTTTGTTTTTGTACATTTGGAAGGATTGTGAAATAAAAAAGGCCCACAAAACCAAAATAACATATAATTTCATGTTTTATGATCATGACAAGAAGAGTGAAAGACTTGATTTTAAAGGAGAACAAGATTATATCAGAGTGAAAGAAAAATAATAAAGACACTTGTCAAAGTTTTCCTGTGCCCAAACGTATGTCTTGACTGTAACTAAAAGCTTAAAGGTACAATGTGTAAGAGTCATTGATATCTAATGGTAAAGATGGGCATAGAAATTACTTCAAATGCCAATCACCGTTGTGAATCGACGGTGGTCGTTAGTTGGCAAAATAGACAAACATATTTTCATCTGCTAAAGGATCCAGTGGCCTCAGGTGCAGCAATGACTGCACTACAGATAAAAAATACAAAATTGAGTACTTGTGTTCAGTCTCCTATCTTCCTTTTTATCCCAAACGGTAATATAGCACCTATCAAACAAAGCCAGTACTAGAGAGTTCTCAATTCAGTGTTGTTTGACTGTTCAGAGATTACATAATGGTGGCACAAATATGCCAGCTGTCTGCAAAATTATTCATACCCTTCCTATAAAGAAAAGGCAAAATTTATAGTAATTCAAATAACTGTAGACTGAGGAAAGTAATAAATATAAATTTGCTAAATCATAATTTAGTGAAATATGAAATTTTTTGTTTTTATTTAATTGATTTGAAAAAATAAAAAACAAACCAACAATATGGTCCTGGAGCAATGACAGCATGTTGCTGATGAGCAGTGGGCCAGGATTCCCGTCAACAGGTGCACAACACTTGCTTGCATTGATTGCTACAAAAAAAAAGAAAAAAATCTCTGCCTCTAGCACTCCACAGCAGCACCTGTGTCCACCTGGACCCAGCAGTCTGACTAACACTTAACCATGTGTTGTTCTCATTGTCAGTTTTAAGTCGCTTAGGACAAAAGCATCTGCTAAATGACTATAGAATAGAAGGAAATATTAGGTTATGAGTGATGTAACATTAATTTCTAATATTTTTGGCTTGTATTTTACAAATATTTCTATTGAACCACAATTAAAAAACAATGTCATGATTTTTATAAAATCTTTATTCATTACTTTTGTCAATTTCAGCTTATTGCAGTGACAGCCCCCCCAACTTCCTTATTGGAAGGGTATGATTAATTTTGCAGGCAACTGTATGTGGACCTATGGCAAATATGAATAGCTTATTCTAAGTAAAATAAAACAAGTCATTTTAGTAAGGTGGTTGGATACCAATATAAAAACAGTTTTTAATACATTTTTCTGTAATTGGCTTTTTTATTTGATCTTATTTTACCTTTAAAATCTAGTCTTTCAATAAGTTTTAGTTAAAATCAAAACAAATTCTTAGCTGAAAATGTTAAGGCATTATCAGCTGAACATATATAATTTTTGGTAAATTAATTGCATACTAACAAAATATGCCTTTAAATTGGTTTATTAGAATTTGGGGAAGAAGATTTACAGTATATTTAGTGCTTCTTTTCTTTTAAAAAAAATCTAATTTGATATTTCCTTTGAAATGACAAATTTTTCTATCTCTGAATGAGATATAAGTACAGATGTTTTTTTGCCCCCCTCCTCCCCTCCCAAACTAAAGTTTAATGTGGATCTCGTCTATGATCTTTGACAGAATTGGTCAAAATGAACTGCTTCACTTGTTGAACGTAATTATTTTATGTATGAGTGCATTCAACCACTAGGGGGAGACTTTCCGTTTATTTACCAGTTGTAGCAACACAAATTAAACAACAAAGAAGAAGAAGAGCCAATCAGGTGGCGTATAAGTAGAATTTGCCCAGACATGTTCAGTTTGGAGGTTTGGACACGTGGTGCACGAGAAGGTATGTTGTTAGGTAGTGTTCTTTTAACAAAATATGATTCTTCACAACTTTAAAAGGACAAGCGTATATTTAAATATCGTATGAGATATTTGAGGAACGATATGTGGTCCTGCTTACCTTGTTTTTCTCAAGCTGGCTACATGTCACTTGGTTTTTCACACCGTAATCTCAAGCTCCGTGGAAATCTCTGGAAGATATTGTAAAATGATACCACAAAGTCTGACATAATAAATCCCGTTGAATTCGTCTTTGAAGTGCATTTAGTCACGCATGCCTTTTCACGGACTCAATGGACTTTTCAAATCAGACGTTGAGTTGTTTATGCATGCTAACTTGATAGTAGCATGAACCAACCAGGTTGAGGTTAAATCCTTCTTTTTAACCTTTAAGAATTTCTTACATTTTATATATTCTTTTTTATTTGAGAACAGTTTTACCTTTATTCTCACATTTTGTTGGATTTATTACAATGATTATAGAGGTAACGAGCTATTATTCTAGCTAGCTATCTAAAAGGTGCTCTGTAACTAGCAAAGAAAGGTGAAATCCAGGGCATTTTTAATGGTGCTGTGCTGTAAAGCCACTATAATGTACTGTTGGACTGGTGTCACTGCCTGTTTACTCAGGTTTAGTGCCAAAGGGAAAAAATATTTACTGTCAATGTTTCACTATTAAAAATAACAATGCTCTCTAAATTTTTCTTTGTTTCCTCAGACATGACCACAAAACCAGCAATGACACGTAGAGATGGGAGAGCCATCGAAAAGGAACAATAAAGTGACCTCAAGGGGGCTCCTTGGCAACTACCGATATCTGGGCAAAAAGGTAATGCTGATGAGGGCCATGGAGAATGCAAGAGCCAAGAAGAAACACCACCATCATATGGTAATTCCCAACACCAAGATGAAAAGAATAGGTACCTCATGTGAACCCATGGATACACTAAAGAGAACTAAATTGAGTGACCCAAACCTGGAAAATCATAGCACTTTGAACTCATGCAAAAGTTTTGATGTAAAGAAACATGAGCCCTCTACGACTTTGCCTGACCACCACAGTTTATTAACAGTTCCCAGAGACAGCTGGGAGATGGACAGTGGTTTCTGCTCTGAAGCCAGCCCTCCAGCCAGTGGCCGGAGCTCACCGTGCCTCAGCTTGTGCCCTACCTCAGTGGTGGCATTGGACTGTGAGATGGTGGGGACAGGGCCTGGTGGGAGATGCAGTGAGGTAGCCCGCTGCAGCATCCTGGATTATCACGGCAATGTCCTGTATGATAAATATATCAGACCAAGTCAGCGTGTAACTGACTTCAGAACTCGCTGGAGTGGCATCCAAAAGCATCATCTTCGCAATGCCACACCCTTCGCTCAGGCTAGAGAGGAGGTAAGGCCTGCTCACTTAATCACCAAATCTGTAGTTTGATGATGATTCTTTCACGTTGGTTGAATAGCAGAGGCAGTTTGTGTAAAGATAAAAAAACTTGACAAGCCACATAATACAAAAGCATGAATTGTTTGTCAGCATTCTGTTTTCTCTTTGCTACTCAGTAGCTGTCATAATGCTGTGTTTTGCTGAGTTTGTGGCCAACCTGTGGTGTGATTTTAGCGAGTCTGCAGAACAGGTTTAACAGTTTGTGATAATCCACCCATAATATAGCTAACAGAGATTTGAATCCCTCCTGCAGATCCTTGCCATACTTGAAGGCAAAGTGGTCGTGGGCCACTCCATCTACAATGACTTTGAAGTGCTTGACATGCTCCATCCGTGTCACATGGTCAGGGACACGAGTACTACACGTCTCCTCAGCCGGTTAGCTGGTTTCCCTCGCGAACGTTGCACCTCGCTCAAAATTTTGACCAGTAAGCTGCTGAACAGGAAGATACAGGTAAGTGTTGGGAGCATGATCACACCCTGCTGACTACCAAAAATGGATTTTGTTAATAAAATTGTCATGTCTCTGAGAAATGGCAAATTATTTGACAATATACCTAAAATCAAATATAATTCAAACTATTTTCTGGTCCGTCTACATTTTCTCAGGATTGAGTGATTTATTTTTTGTTCACAAATGCTGTTCAAGCTGACCCTCCATGTTTCTCCATCCAGGTTGGAAGGAGAGGTCACTGCCCAGTGGAGGACGCTAAGGCCGCCCTTGATCTCTACAAGCTGGTAGAGGGCGAGTGGGAGCAGGAGCTGCAAAGAAAGTTGAGAGACGATGACGCACCGCTCGAGCCAAGCTTTGCCTCATCGAACCATTACATGCAGGACGAGTACTGGCCAGATGATGTCATAACAGACAACCAATAAGGGGAAAAATTGTATCACTTTTAGGGGAAAATACCTCATATTTCTGTTGCATGGTGATGGAAAATTATAAGAGCAGATTTAGATGATTGTCAGTGATGTGAATGAAAAACTTGGAAAGCAGATTTGGAAAGGAACAATAATTTGAACATGTCTTTTTGGGGGAGTGTGATAGTTGTATTTATCTTGTCTTAATAAAAACACTTTATAACTTATTACTCTAAAACATGTGAAACATGGTAGGAGTTGTAATATTTCTGCTGTAATGTGAGATATTTGCCTCCAGAGGCATTAATGATCAAGCTAGTTCCTTACTTGATGTTTGTTTGATGTGACACTTGAGGTGGACTAACTTGATATGCAGAGTTTGCAGTTCCTTTTTCCTGTATACACCAACTTAAAAAGATATTTTTAATTATTGTAAATGGTTCTTTTTAAGTGGATAATGCTGTAAGGATGCTCTCAAGTAGCACACAATGCTGCTTTTAAAGGATTATTCACCATTCAAGGCAAAAAAAACTGGTCTAACATGGGAGTCTGCAGGATGGAACATAAGTCCATTTTTGCAAATCTTTAGCAAACTAGTTAAGAAAATTCTGATAAAGCTTATCAGTTACAAGAAAAAAATAGTATCTGGTAGACTTGATCAGACTTTAAAATCTGCTGTGTGACTTTACTGAATTATCACCACTGACTAAGATCAGATGGATATAATCATTGAGCAGAGCAGCTGGGGTTATTACTCTACGCCACAAGAGGGAGACAAGTTCTTCACTACAGTTTTTTACTGTTAAAACTTTGAAATGTCTTCCCTTCATTTGGTGCTTCAAGTGTTACCAATGTTATTACAGTTGTGTATTCAGATGTGATGATGGGATTTTATTCCCTCTGATAAACTGATCCTTATTGTTTAAATAAAATGGCATGTAAAATTTAAATGGTTGGTTTTAATGGTTGTGAAATTTCTTTGCATGGGCATTTTTCTTCCAGTTAAGAAGGTAAAGCTGCATTGAAATGCTGACACTCAGGATATCCATTATTTACTTGTTTTCAGTAAATCATGAGACATACTCTTGAAAAGAAGCTTTATTATCTTTATAAGAGTTTTTGGACAATATATCCTCATTTTGACTTTGATTAAAGAAAAACAAACATGATCTGAGGTGATATGTTGATGTTTTATTTGGATCCCCATTAGCTGCAGCAAAACTGCAGCGATTCTTCCTGGAATAGCAGAAAACTGTCTTGTGTGGTTTGATTAATCAAAATTTATTTTTCTTAGAAAATGATTAGTTTATCAGCACACTGATTTAAAAAAGAAAGCATGATGGTATTGGGGTGAAGGGTGAGGGTCAAGCTAATTGGAAATGAAAGCTCCAATCATGGGCTTCGTACTTAATCCCCTGATGGAGCAACTTTAATAGCAGCATTGTTAGCAGCGTCAGCATGTGACGACATTTGATGGCAGTGTCCAAATGGGTTACTAAATCTGCCTCTAAGGTTGGAGCTGACCGTATATACTACATTTTAGTTTGTGAGGTTATAATGATTTGTGGTGAAAACTTAAAGGAACCTGCAGGTGGACCTGTTCATTCTGTGTTCTGTACATGGCTTTATTCTTGTTCTTAGTGTGTCTGTTCCTGCTCAAACCCACCAGGTGCACATGCACATCTTCAAGCTGAGGGTACAGTCCAGGCTATAGTGAGAACAGAGCATAGTATTGTTCGTCCAATCCATCTAATTTTGTTCCCTAAATCGCTTTATTGAGCTGATCAGGCCCGATTTAGCAGATTACTGGCTGGCTGCCTGCTTCTTTGTCATTGCATCAGGGAGAAAACGTGCATCAGTGATGTTCAAACTCTCAGGGTCGGCGAGTTTGAAAAATAGGAAACTTTCAGATATGAACTTTACAAAGGCTGCAGGAAGTGCACTCAATCCACAAACTGTTAGATTGAAAGAAAAACCACAAAGGACAAATTCGTTAAGCCCACATTATTGGTGCTTTCTGGATTGCACTTTAATTCATAATTTTAACTGAGAATAAGTATGATTTATTGTCTGTATTGACTCCTTTCCCCTCGCTTATAATGGTAAACTAGGTTTGAGTTTATAATCCAGTTTTACAAAGTTTGATACAAAAAAGACAAAGGCTGATTTTCCTTAACACAAACTTTGATTTAAAGCAGCCCCCAGCGTTTATGACGTCATGCCCATCTCAGCCTCATTCAGCTCTGTTTAAACAAGAATTGAAGTGAACTGTGAAAAATGGCTGATCACATTATATGTACTTTTACAATTCCCTCATAGTAACCTACACACAAATGCACCCCGTCCACTGCCCAACCATTAAGGTGATTGTCACGTGCACTGTTCTAGTGTTCTCTGTACTGAGACGTAAAACATATCTGAGAACTAATCTGATCACATGGAATTGTGGGTAGTTTAGGGGCCATGTTTACTGATATGAGTGCTCCTGAGTCTTAATCCAAATCCGAGGCGGTGGTGGTTGTTTATGTATAGATGTGCATGAAAATTTTTTCTTTTTCCCGGGAGCTTCATAATCTGCAAAAGTGTAGTTTACATTTACTGATTCAAGTCTGATGGCTACTGAACATCTGAATATGCAGAAAGTAGTTGTAGTGATCCACATGCTAAACTGAAAAAGATTAATTCAATTTACTATATAATTTATAAAATACACTGTTGATGAGGTATGTTTGCATTTCTATCAAACCACTGGTATATCTCAGTAACTTGGATAGACCTTCACAACACTGATTCAATTCTGTTTGTAACTATTATAATCAAGAAATGGTTTTACCACAAATTGATGAAAATTTAAGTAAACAAAGGATATACCTGATAAAACTGTATGACCCGAATGCCGCTCTGAGATGATATTGGTCGTGACTTCATTATAATTACAATATCAAGAGCATCATTCTAATCGTGGAGGCTCTCCTTTCACCTGAGCTGGTTCACGTTGCAGAAACCACATGATCACAATAGTCATTTGTCACTCCATTCACATCCTCTAGGAATGCAATCAATCCCTCCACCTTAAACCACCTCTTGCCTAAAGTCTTTACTCAACTTTACATCATCCAAAATGTGCCCAGGCCCTGCCTTTCATCAAAGGAGCGCCTTTTGCCATTGGTCACACAATGTCACCATCACCGCCTCCCCTCAACGCCCTCCTTCTACACCCACTGCCACTTTTACGTTGATTGAAAAGAAAAAGAAATCTGTTGGATGTAATCTGGTGTGACGCCACTAATCCCAGCACTACAAATCACAGGTCCCCTCCACCTCCGCTCCATACAGACCCCTCCAACTCCTGCCAGCTGCTTCACATCTGCCTCAGGTAGGACTTGAGCGATGCCTCTCAGCATCCTTACAACTTCTATAATTCCCACTGCAGTTTGTTAGTCAGCAGTTTAGACCAGGGATGCTGTTGTTGCTTTATGTGATAGTATGAAAGTACGAGTCTCTAGTAACCTTTCATTTCACTATAAAAAAAAACAAAAAAACAAAAACAAAAAAAACTCTGCTACAACAATAATTTCCCTCTAAAAGGGATAAATAAAGTATTTTTCATTTCATTCATTTTTCATTTCATTTTCATTTCATTTCATTTCCTGATTCTTTTTCTCCAAAAGTATTTGATTATCTTCCTAAGATAAAGATTGTTGCTCTCATCTTAAGAGGTGCAACTAAGTTGTATTTAGTATCTTGGAGCTTAAACTTAGACTAACAGTGCTAAAAAGAAATGCATGCATTCATTTGATCACAACTCTGGAAGTTAGAATGTAGAGATATGAAGAAGCTATAAATCTCCATTTGATGAAATATGGTTTTTAATTGTCTGTTAATAACTGTAGACTTGATTAAAGTTATAACATCCCATTTCTAAGTATATATCTGCATAGTTTGACAGCTAGCGTGCCTGTTCATAATTAAACCAAAAGACTGTCAGCATTAAATCTCCTGATAAATCATCCAGAGATGGGCAACTGCCAAATATAGCATAATCAAGGTACTCTGTGAAAGCAAAGAGGATGGGATGAAGGGGGATTAATATGCCGTACAGTGTGGCAATTGTTCTTGCATTTGCTGAAATTCACAAATTCCTCCCCCATTTTTCCCAGACTGCCCAAAGCTGATTTGAAGAGCAGAAAACATGGCTGTAGTCGTAAGTACTTTCACTTATATTTGGTTAAAACTATGTGAAGAGGTCTAATCAGTGGTGATATCAGTGCTCTCTACTAACTGGTGTATTGAAGGAAGAGAGGGCTATGATTGATAACAATTCTCCACCCATCCCACCCCCTCGCCTCCAACTTCCTCCAGCTGCAGCTCAACATTTCACAGGCCAAAGTCCTTTGTTAGGGATGCCATCAACAGCTACAGTAGCCTTAGCTGTTAATCTCTGATTCTTGCCTCAGACCCACAAGCAGTCTTTACTATGTATTTACAGGCTTACTGGACTCATGTGAGGAAGATTAACCAAACACTGAAGCCTATTGATTATGGTCCTGCACCTGGCTGCTTGGCACTCTGACTCATTTGGATCAGAAATGTTTAAAACAGGTCATGTGAGGTGTAGCTTTTACTCAAACCTCTGTGAAGCTTAAAGGTTTCTCATAGGACAGAGTTGCTTTGGCATGAAAATCACACACCTGTGTTGACATTATAAACTAAATATTGATATATTCACTTTGACTTCTCACTACAGGAAAGGTGCAGGTGAAACTTGAACTAGTGTCGTGGACAGTGCTGTGGATGTGTAAACCAGGAAGTTTTGTTATTTTAAGTTTTTTAAAGTTTTGTCTTTGTTTTTTCTACTGGAATGATTACATGCCATTGAACTTGTGTAATTTCACTGGTTCGTATCATGTTTCTCGTCCAGTAGAATGAGGTAACAGCTACACAAATGACAAAGTTAGTTTATTTTATAATTGTTATTGTACGTGATTGTTTTTGACTTGATTATTTAATCATGTACCTATTTATTTTAAATACATCCCATTTATGTAGCTATTCTGTTTCTTTTGTTTTACCAAAGTACATTGTTTTCATGAGCTTTTTTTTTTTTTTACTGGCTGCTCTCATTTCTTCTCATTCTTTTCAGGTTTATTTGAGCTTTGTTTCTACTTTTTAACATTTTTAACTCCAGTGCTTTCTTAATGGGGATCCTCCATGCCGGGAGCTTTGCATGCTTGGTCAGCAGGGTCGTTGCCATGGGGATCATCCTTGTCTGGGTGGGTTTGGGGTCCTGCACCTCAGCCCTATGGCTGTGGTATGGACCCTGGCCTGCCCTGATCTGAGTGGTTCCTGATGCCTCTGTGACCATGGGTAGGCTGGATCCCGGTGTGAATGGATCCCCAAGATATCACAGCAACATCAAACCGAATGTTTATTTCCTTTCATATTCTTATATTAATATTCAGTTAAAGAGACAGAAACTGGAGGTTAGATTATAGATTTGGTGCAGAGGGGGTGAGGGTGTATTTGCACTGTGTGTCAGTGTGTGTGGGAGAGAGAGAGAGTTTGATAAAGTATGTGTGAAGGCTGTGTTTTATTTATGTTGCTTTTATTATTATGTAAAGCCCTTTGTGTAGCTTTTGCTATGAAAAATGCTTTATAAATACAATTTTATTTGATTCAAGTTGCCATTCTAACTCCTAAAAGATCTTCTGAATTTAAATCCAAATGTCTAATATATAATTGAATCTCTAACAGCTATGGTTTTGATCATCTTTGTTGTTTCTTACCTTTCAATTTTTCAGTCCAAACAATGACAAGCTGTATCACTGTCTTGTCTGTCCTCAGAGTGGAACTTACCGTATGGTGTCAGAGGAGGAGCAGGCTCTTAGGGCCAAGCTGGAGCGTCTCACTGTCAAGGACCACGGGCCAGTGTTTGGACCCTGTGCCAACCTGCCAGATCACACCAGGCAGAAGGTAGATTAGATTTTTCCACTGAAACAGAAATGATGTTAATACTATCAAAGTACTTCCTAGTCAGCTCAATACATTAAACTGTTCAATAAACCAACAAATTGTTTGCCTTAGAGGCCAATAAGCCTTTTTCACTTGCAGTTACAGTCCACCTGCTGTCCATACATAAAATAGCATAATCTTCCTAGATTATTGAACAGTTAAATGTACAATCCTTATTAAAAAAAACTGCAAACAACATAAAAAGACTGATAAAGGTAGCTTACTTATTTAAAAATGTTGAAGTTAGCTTCTGTGCACATTATTTGAATTTCCATGAGTTCAATAAAGGATTTAATATCAGTAACTCTGTACATTACTTGTTAGCCATGTCTAGGTTTGATAATCATACCTGCATATGTTCTTAAAGTCTGGTAAATTGAGGCCTGATTGGAAAAATCATGGAGAAATGAGGAGATACAGCAGTATGAAGATGATTTTTTAAAACTGTTTCAAGGCTTTGACAATGATGCCAAACAACCTTTTACAACAATAAGAGGAGCACAAATTATAACTAGGTCTCTTTAATGGAGGCTATGGCAAAGAAGCTATGTTCAACAAAGTACTTTCTGATGGCTACAGTAGCTAAACTGGGTCATTGCCCTGTGTGGGGACATTATAGTTTTGTCAGCTACAAGAGAAAATGTCTAACCTGACAGTCCACCACTTACTGAACCTTTTAATAAAAACAACCATTTACCTCTTTGACAATATGAAATAATGCAAAACATTTAACTAAACATGTTCTGGCTCCCCCGACAGGCCAAGGATGAGTTGAATGAGACAGATGAGAAGCGGGTGTCTGCAGTGAAGGAGCTAAGAGGAATAATCAAGGAGAAGGCCGATGCAGGAGATGAGCTGGCCAAAGGGGTGCAGGACACCTTTGGGGAGAAACCAGACAGTTTGCTAGTTCGCTTCATTCGTGCCAGGAAGTACGATGTGCCCAGAGCCTTCGATCTTATGAAGGGTAAGTCAAGATGATCTGCTGAAAATGAATTTACTGACAGTATTTTCCTGTTTTGTACATAAAAATATCGCTATGTTGTCAATTTGAGCAGTTTTGTCTCCACACAATCATAGGGATTCATTTTAAAGAAAGGAAGCGTGCTGCTAGTATTAAAATGGCCTTTGGGACTCCATGGTGATCCATAGTGTTATTTAAACCTTTGTCAAACCCTCAAATGAGGTGCTCAACTGTTAATTGGTTGTCAAATAATTCTCCTGTGTCTCTATCCAGGATACGTGCGTTTCAGGAAGGATTACCCTGAGCTGTTTGAGAATCTGACCCCAGAGGCCGTACGCAGCACTATCGAGGCCGGCTATCCCGGCATCCTGCACAGCAGAGACAAATATGGACGTGTGGTTCTCCTCTTCAACATTGAGAACTGGGACTACGAGGAAATCACCTTTGATGAGGTACAGGCTCCACTTCTTATACCTAGAGGTTTTTGCCAATTGTCTATTATTGATCAGGTATCAGAAGATACATGTACTGGAGAGGTTTAATATGACTGAAAACTAAATGAATGTTTATGTTTTCAGATTTTGCGTGCCTATTGTGTGATCCTGGAGAAGCTCCTGGAGAATGAGGAAACTCAGATCAATGGGTTCTGCATCATTGAAAACTTCAAAGGTTTCACCATGCAGCAAGCATCAGGAATCAAACCAACTGAGCTCAAAAAGATGGTGGACATGTTGCAGGTGGGAAAAGTCAATCTAAACCTTGAGTTGAACCTAGATCCTAATGGATCAATAGTGCAGTAAATGAAAAGTCTCAGAGGATTGTAGTAAAATGCCTCTTGCTCTTTGTGTTTCACCAGGACTCGTTCCCTGCTCGTTTCAAAGCTGTGCACTTCATTCACCAGCCCTGGTACTTCACCACCACCTACAATGTGGTCAAACCACTCATGAAGAGCAAGCTGCTAGAGAGAGTGAGTGAGATTAATGTTGGTTTCAAATCATATAGATACTTTGGTTGTAAAATCAAGGGGTCTAATGAAGAAAAGTTGACTACTACTACTCCAGAACATCTCATCACTACCTGCTGCTGTCCTTGCTTTAGGTGTTTGTCCATGGAGATGAGCTGGAAAACTATTACAAGGAGTTTGACGCAGACATCCTTCCCTCTGAGTTTGACGGAAAAGGCTCCAAGTACGACGGCAAGGCGACAGCTGCCAAGCTGTTTGACTAAACATCCTCAGAGAAGGCTGAGACCCTTTATGTATTACAAACCTGTATAGACTGTGGAGAATCAAAGTCTAATCTAGCTGTGTGGTTGTAGGAACAGAAGTTGTGAAAGGCATGATTGTGTGAGAAGTAAAAAAAAAAAAAAAAGATGCTGTTTTCCAGTGGTTCCAATAAAGCACAGACATACAGCAGTAAGATCATCTAAGATTTGTAATCAGCATTTCACTCTGCTGTATATCATGTACTGTATAAGCCCTTCAGCTGGCACTTTATAACTTAAGTTTCTTATTTCTGACATTGATGACCATTGAAAAATCTTAGGTCTAGACCAGAGTAGTTCAAATCCAGTCCTGGAAGTTAAAATGCCCTGCAGGTTTTCAAAGCATCCCTGCTTCACCTGGCTCAAATGATCTGGTCGTTAACAGACTTGTGGAGAACCTGAGGACAGGTTGTTAAGGAGATCCATTTAATTTGAATCAGGTCTGTAGGGAGCAGAGAGACAGCTAAAATGGGAGGGCAGTGACCCACGGGGACTAAATTTGGACAACCTTGAATTAAGAATCAAAGCTGCAGACGCTGAACGTATTTGCTGACTTTTTTAAAGTTGGTTTTTAGACTGGTTTCACCAAAGGTATCACTCAAGAAGCCATTGATTTACTTTTATACCTATATAGTATGAAAATCACTCCTTAGTCTTAAAACTAGTCAAAACAAATAGTCATTTGTCATTGTGAGCATTTAGGTCTTCTTTTTTTGGTGTAACTGATTATTTTGCCACAATGAAAATGTTTAGACCAGAAAACAAAAGCAACTGTTATTTAACATTCACAGATCCGAATATGAGCTGAGATTCCTGAAAAGTCGCCAACAGGGAAGAGTTTGCAAAAAGCATGCGCTCACAAATGAATTACTTTGTGTAACTGTTATAAAATGTTCAGGTGGCTGAATGTTCACAGTGGTGGGTTGATCTTAAGCAGCCTTCAAGATTTTGTTTTACATGTCAAACCAGTGGAAACCAGCCGCTGCCCTGGAGGTAGTATTTAATCTTAAAATCCATGCTTCAGAAAATAGTCTGTACTTCACATAAATATCCTTAACTAGTAATAATTCCAGCAATGCCTTCTTTTGAACAAGTGATTTTCTGTCTCACTCCTGTGTTAAATTGTGTTTTGTTTGAACTTACATGTATCCACACAGCTTGTTTTAACACTGGTTACACCCCGGCTTTCTCAGCTTCCACCCTCTGATCCCTGTCTCCACTTGAAATACAAGGCTGATATTTCAACAAGTGCCTGTCTCGTGTGTGTGTGTGTGTTTATGTGGGTGTGTTTTCTTTTAGATTAGTCTAGTATGAATATAACCAAGTTTGACCCACTGTGCTACCTTGTGCACCAATAATGTCAATTAATGTACAATAAACTGTATATAACTACAAAGTTTGGTGATTTTCTATTCTACTATAAATACATTTAATAAACACACTTGAGGAAAACTTTATTAACGGATTAGTTAAGTCTGCTGTTTACATCAGAGCAAAACACAGCATAAAAAAACCCACATATGCTGATGCATGTTACAAAAATATAAATCCAATAAAGTGCAAGAACAGTCAGGACATATTGCACATACTAAATGGTGGTGAATTTAAACAATGCAGATGGAAGTTGTATGTTTTAAAAGTTGGTTATTCAGAAATGCAAATAATCTAAATTGTGTTGAGTTGCATGGACTGGTTGTAGTTCCCTGCATCTACAGTGGATGTTTTTGTAGGAAAACCATATCATTGAAAAAGGTCCACAAGAAATTAAAGAAAGCAAAAATACAATTTCTGCTCCCTTTTTGTTTCATGTTTGAATTGTTCTTTCAAAATTTCACACTTACGTGAAAGCTTTCCTGTAAATGAAGAGAAGCCAGTCCATGTCTTCGATTGGAATCGTGATCAAGACATGTCAGAGAAACAAACTGTATTTCTCGTATTATAAGACGTAATATTTACGCACATTTTTTCCATGTTTACTTTGTAATTTATATATATTTTTGCCTTAGATAGCAGAATTGTTACAGGGTATTTTCTGCAGCAGTAATAACCCGTGTAAACAGCTGCATTTAAATAATCAAACCACATGACCTCGTCATCTTCCCACAGGAGACATGACAATGATAACCAACATTCTATAATTTTTTTTTAAGGTACAATGAAGTAAATAAAGCAATAGTATAAGTTTACACAAAGCAGTGCAAAGCAAGGCCAAAGCAAGTTAATATAAAGTGCCTGCACAGTTTCAAGAATTACTTTACTTCTTTAGATTAAAAAAACAACAACAACAAAAAAAACCTTGGACTATGATTTACTGTCTTTTTTTGTTAAGGACAGCAACAACAACAACAACACGTTCTCATGGTCCGCTGTGAAAAACAGACAAAAAGTGAGGCATTCTTATCAGATTCATCCTGCAACAAGCAGCCACAGTCTCCTCAAACATGTCATATAGGAATTTAAGATATTTGAAAACAGTCCCAACAACAACTTGTACAGTACTCACCACAGCAGCTGCATCAGGAATCTTAGTTCACCTTATTTATAGTAAGGCACTTAGATTTTCTCTGATTGTCTCTTGTGCTATATTGTGTATAAACTGACTTATCAATACTTGATAATTTATCAACCAATCTGAATGAGTATTTGAAGGAATATTCTGAGTAGAAAATGTATGTATAAAAACAGACATCAGACACTGTAGCTGCCAAAAATCAGCAGAGGGTGAACTGCTGTTACAGTGGCGGTCAAGTGAAAACAAAAGATGAAGAAACAATTCAGAACAGGCCACAATATACTTGCAGGTATTATTTCCAGAATGACTGAACTGTAAGGTCGTTAGTGCTGAAGTTGAGCAGATATAGAGCTGGGTTTAAACATGTGCTTGTTTTCTCTTTGGGAATTTGTCTCTGGACATGCATTATCCGCTGAGCTTCATCCCCGTGCTTTGCCGAGAGGAGTCCATGTCCTGGTTGTTGATCCTCTGGTAGACTGGCTGCTTCTTCTCCCATTGGCACATGGCATCTGTGTACTCAACAATGACCTTATCCATCCAGGTGAGGGGCTGGGGGAACAGCACCGCTCCTTCAAAGAAGCCCATATGGCCTCCGTGCTGGGTGAGGACAAATATCACATTGGGCATTTTCTCTGAAAAGTAAGACAGAAAGACAAGAATGAGAAGTTTTAGTTCACCAAATAAATGTGTAAGCTTCCATGTTATCTTCGTAAATACCTCTTAATAGATTTACTGATTTGTCACGATTATGGAGAACATTTCTAGGCACAGCCGAGGTGTTGAGGGGATCCGGTTTGGTGGCCTCAGGACTGGGTCTCTGCTTTTTGCAGATGAGGTGGTTCTGCTGACTTCATCAGGATGTGATCTCCAGCTCTCACTGGAGTGATTTGCAGCAAAGTGTGAAGCGGTTGGGATGAGAACCAGATCCTCCAAATTCGAGACCATGGTCCTCAGCCAGAAAACGGAGGAGGTCCTCTTCAGGTTGGGAATGAGGTCCTGCCCCAAGTGGAGGAGTTCAAGTATCTTGTGGGTCTTATTCACAGGTGACGGAAGGATGGAGCAAGAGTTTGACAGGCAGACTCTGCCTGTTGTGGTGAAGAAGGAACTGAGCCAAAAGGCAAAGCTGTTGATTTACAGGTAGATTTATGTTCCTACCCTTACCTATGGTCATGAGCTCTGCGTGGTGACGCCCTCTGTGGTTCTGGGGGGGCTGGCTTCTGGTGTGGATGGGTCCCCAAGAGATCGCTTCCTCACTGCAGTGTCAGGCCTGACATTTTTATTGACTTTTATTCATTGATCTTTTATTTTTTTACATTCAGTTAAGAGACAGTCACTAGGGATGGGAGCTCATGCTTGTTTAGATTGAGGTCAGGGTGAGAGGGTGGAGGGGTGGGGAGAGTTTACTTGTGCTGTGTGTGTGTGTGTATGTGTGTGTGTGTACAAATTCAGGATTACGTGTGAAAGAGATAATGAGGTGTATGTTTTAAATTTCTGTAACATACTGTTGTATGAAGGTTTTAAATTCTTTTTTCTAAAAACTGTTTTTACAATGTAAAGCACTTTGTGTTGCTTCTGCATGAAAAGCGCTTTATAAATAAAATTGAATTGAATTGGGTAGTGCCCGATAGAATGAGATCGCAAATACAAGCAGCCAAAATGAGTTTCCTCCACAGGGTGGCCGGGCTCTCTCTTAAGCTGCTTTCAGACTTGCATTGCGGAATATGTGCGGTAAAGTCCATCCGCTCTTTAACCGGAGTTTTCTTTTCAAACATATCGCTTCCTTGCAGACTTTTAACGTTGCGGCTATGTTCACACATGGGGAAATGTTCCGGATAAGTTGGTTATCGAAACAGGTAAGGACATCTTTGTGTTGTGACTTGTCTGGAACATTTCTTGTGCGTTCAGGCAAAACGACGTGCCGCGACAATTCCGCTCTTATGACATGGGGGCTAGCCGGTAAATGTCCGCTACAGCTCCGAGGTAAAAGAATGGAACGTTTGTCTGAATGCAAATGGTATAAAAGACAAAGTCCGCAACATTACCGCTTTTTAGAGCATGTCTGAAAGGGGCTTTAGAGATAGGGTGAGAAGCTCGGTCATCCGGGAGGGGCTTAGAGTAGAGCCGCTGCTTCTCCATATAGAGAGGAGCCAGATGAGGTGGCTCGGGCATCTGATTAGGTTTGCCTCCTGGTGAGGTGTTCCAGGCACGTCCCACAGGGAGGAGACCCAGGACACATTGGAAGAACAATGTCTCTCGTCTGGCCTGGGAACACTTCGGGAACCCCCCAGATGAGCTGGAAGAAGTGGCTGGGGTGAGGGAAGTCTTGGCTTCCTTGCTTAGGCTGCTGCTCCCGTGACCCGACCCCAGATAATTGGAGGAGAATGGATGGATGCATGAGATTTACCAACACCAGAATAATGTTTCCATCAAGTGAAAAGTATTCTGACTCAACTCAACAAGACTCACTCAAAGTGTTTTTTTTTGGAGGGAATGATTTAAATCTCCAATGACCAGACTTTTGTAGCAGTTTATGGACATTAAAAAGAAAGTAATAGGCAAAGTTAATGCATTCGATATTCACTCACTTTATGCATACAGCTCTGCTTTCAAGAGTGAAAGTCATTGCTATACACTGTATCTCACAATAGACACCCTTCACATTTCAGCAACGATTTCATTATATCTCCTCAAAGGACAATCCTATGGAAATAAAACTTATAAGTGACAACACCCCTCGTGAAAGCTGTACATGTTGTTCAAATATGTACAACCACCTGCTTTATTTATCACGTTCAAGATTTTACCTGCTTCACTGGACCACACAAACATGTTTATCATAGATTAAAACTGTTAAATTTGGTGCCTTTGGTTTTCTGGTGTTTGTTTGGTACGGTACATTTGACTATCTTTACCTGTAAAAGTTTAAAATTAATAAACATGTTAAAAAAAACATAATACAAAGGGGATCTATCGCTTTAGAAAACTGATTTGGTAAATATTGTAAACTTACATAATTTAAAAGCACACCGCTCTTTTCAAGTAAAAAAAATAATACTAATACTAAATACAATTTTTTAATTTTTTTTCTCTTATCCTGACTTAAAAATCTGAGAAATAGAAGAGTAATTTCTCCACTCTGCCTCGCTGATTTGCAACAGAAAAAAAACCAGTATTTTGCTCAAGTTGAGCAGTTCTAACTCCCCTAAAATTAACTGACTAATCCTCTGACCACAACTAAGAATTATGTGGTCCGCAGCTATAAAAAGGAGCACAGATGGAAATCTGTCTCACATGTTTGCACAATGCCAACGTCAGATAAATACAAGACCAAAGCCACTGAGCTGCTTGAGGCTGGCAGGAAAAAAATACAGCCAGATGAAAGAAGACAGTGTGATTATCCATGATTGTGCATCTGCATTTATGGTACAGTATTCAATTTTTGGGACTATGGGACAACAACCTTGATGAGATATGCTACATGTGACTTTCATTCAACAGAAGCTAGAATTTTCTTTATTTTTCTACCTACAAAACAAATTTCAGCAGCTCAGAAAATTGTTGCTGAAAAGTGACTGGAAGATTCATGAAGGCACATTCACTCCTTCCCCTTTTTTGATGCTAAAACAGCTGTTTGCGGAAACATATTACATATTGAACCTAAAACACTTACAATTACCTGAAAGATACTTTAAAGGTCTGCAGAGAATAAATTTAATCAGCTAGATGATAAATACAATATTTGTGGGCTTGGACTTGCGACCCGCATCCTGGTAAAATTTCCTTCGGGACCATCCATCCATCCATTTTCTGTACCGCTTAATCCATGCAGGGTCGCGGGTGGGCTGGAGCCTATCCCAGCAAG
>JBBBVU010000010.1:13376546-13393855 GCA_037177055.1 Atherinosoma microstoma
CCCAGCCATTATTACCGCAAAGCATATGGAACAGACAATACAGCTACTCTCCACTTCTGGTTCATAAGACGAACGGCGCCGTCATCCAATCTGAGGTGTCTCATGTTGCCCACTGTTAATGTAGTTGTGTTTTCTGAATTTGTGGTTGTGTTTTTGAATTCGTAGATGTGTTTTTGAATTTGTTGATATGGTTTGCACTTGAGGGCCACCGTAATGATCAGACATCTCCGCAGCTATCTGCACAGACTGTCAGCTGATCAGCTGTTAAGCTATGGAGCAGACGGTATTAATTACGCTACATACGATCGCTAACTCAGTTCACATGGACAGTAGGTAATATATACCTCACTTTTGTCTAGAGAAGCGTCTTGCAAAACTTTACAGCCAAACTGTCCCTGTAAAATATCCATTCTGCTTCAGTACTCTTAAATGCGCCGACAGTTAAAAAAGAAATAACACCATTTAACGTTTTCAGCTACACATGTGCACTCTGTTGTAGTTAGAGAGGGGGCGTGGCTTGGTGGTGGAGTGTGACTTGGTCCGTGTTTGTGATTGGTTGGGAGGAAGCAACGACTGCAGTATCAAGCCCCATGATAGGTTGTAATGAAAAAAAGGAAGAAAAATGTGTTTTTCTATCAAACTTTTTATCGATCCTCTTTTTTTCTATTGCACACACGTCTATCGTTCGATATATATCGTTATTGAATTATCGCCCAGGCCTATATCATGAATATTAATATTCATCAGTAAATACATTTTGAGATCTTGTTAAGATGGATGTGACAGTCAGAGTTGCCAAATAATTTCCACTGGATTGCAGCTCATTCAAATACAGCTGCAGTGCTAATAACAGTGAAGATCAAAAACATCAGTCAGTCAGTAATTGCTGCTTCCTATTCTGTCTTCTCATACCATACTTATACTTATAAAGGGAAAAAAGAAATGGAATAAGAATATATTTCCATCCTACATTCCCTTTTTTCCATATTTGAAAGAAAATGTCAAAACCAATATTCATACTTTTTTTCATACTTTTCCATTCTGCAACCTTGTGATTGTATTTTGGAATTAACAACCAACCTGCAAGTGTGCGTGGAATAGCCAGGAGCGACTGATGAACTAATGGATCGTCTGAGGAGTTTACCAGGAGGAGGGGTACAGAGACCTGGAGGCAAAACTCTGGTTCAGTTTATAGATATTAAACTGTCAAATCTAAGTACAAAGTAGTATTCATTCAAACATTTAGTAGGATTGCTGTCTGAGAACTCATCAACAAGAACAGCAGTAGTCAAAAGTTATTAAGGTATTCAAATCTAATTTAGTGTTTACTCACTTTGTGGATGTAGTGGACACAGCTCTCCTTCTCATAGTACTCCCTCAAGGAACCATAACCGTGGAATTTTCTGCAGTGGAAATGATGTGATGATAACATCAGTGTTAGAGATAAAAGTTTGGAGTGGTACCTTTTACATTCAAATTGCAGCGTTTTACCTCATTATATTGTCGTCAATCTGCGTCAGAGATGTGGCTGCATACAATCTGTTCAGGTCTGCGTGGTCAATGTTGCTGGAGGTCATGCCCAACAAACTGCCCCTGTTAAACAATATCAGCATTCAGACAAATTAGGGCATGAGGCTAAATCCTTTTTAGATCCACAAAAAAATCAAATCATGGCTCATGAAATTAATAAGTTTTGCCAAATCTTTCAGAGTTAGTCTTTTCTCTGACTGAAATATTGTGTTTCTTCACCTGTGTGACAGGATGAGCTTCTTCATGTTGTCAGCCAGCACAAAGTTGTACAGTCTTCGACACTGGTCCCACTGAAGGAATGTTTCCTGGGCTCTGAACACACAAGCGCATGAGTGTATACTACACTAAACTATAGAGGGAAAATAATCCAAACACATTTCTATTAGCTTAAAAAAAGGTTTCAAAATTAGTGGATTATTTGATAACATAAAATGTGGACTTTCTAAGCCACTAAATAACAAAAAGGAAAAAAAAAACCCTCAAATGATCAAATCTTAGATCAGTTCATTTGTTTGCATCGTCTACCAACCTGAGGGCACTGTATCCCTGACAGACACTGACACAGCACAGCACTCGGTCCTGGTTAAATCGGTTTTCTCCCAGGAACTTACAGACGATGTTTCCTCCCAGACTGAAGCCAACGACAACCAGCATTGTATGGGGAAAAGCACGTTTGATATAGCCCACCATGGCGCCAAACTCCCATGTACAACCTGAATGCAAGAGACATCATTTTCTAAATGTGAGACACTTATTTGGACTGATTAGATTAGCAAAATCTCATCTCTTATTAGTCAGTTTGGTTTTTCTTTACAAACTCTTGGCTCTTGGGTAATTAGTTTAAATGAACAATTTGTAAAATCAACCAAAAGTGATGTATTCTCTGTTTTACCGTAGGTGAACATGCGCGGCGAGGTGAGCTCCATGTTAGGCAGAGCTCCCAGGTGGTTGAGGACGGCGCAGCGGTAACCCTGCCGCTGGGAGTAATCCACAAAGGTCCGAATGTAGTTCTTCTCACTATGGTTACCGATCCCAGGGCAGATTACCATGGTAACGTCATCTGATATATACATAAACACACAAAGAAAGAGGGAACACATGCACAAAAAACATAAAGTGGAGTCATGAGTGAGTGCAAAGAGGATATTGTGAGAGTGTGATGATTTAATTGGCTGCTGTAATGCATGGCATCTTCCCTCGTGGGAATTCATTAGAGTTGATTCTGCTTGTGCATTCTTGAGGCTGATGTACTCATGATCCAAGCAAGCACATAAAACTCATGAAGAAAGGGACCAAGAAACATATAACGTAATAAGAAAGGTATTTAGGCAAGACATCAGCCGTATAATTAAATACCCAAAGTGAGCTACTTGGTAGCAATAACAGACGGACGATTTGCCACTGACCTCCTGTGCTGTGGTCCCCAAGAGCTTCAAAGAGGTCAAAGGTCGCTGTGGCTCCATCCTGCATTGGGAGGAACATGCGAACCCCGCAGGGTGTTGGAGTGTTGATGCGTCCCATCTTGCCGTACAGGGCCGTTTGGAGATGACCACTCTTCCCCCAAAGCAAGGGAGGAATGTATCTGAAGAGAAGGACAGACATCATATTATATAACTCAGCTGTAATTGCAACCCTGAGGATGTTTTAGTAGAGTTTCAGCAGAGATTAGCAGCTCACAAACAGGCATGCATACCACTCCAACAACAAGAGGAGGCAGACAAATCTATAGGACTGTTGGCCTTTTTAATAACCAACCCAGTCACCTGAGATGGCTTCCTTATTTGCAGATAATGATTTAAGGCCATTAAATAAAAAAAATTCCAGAGAAACAGTATAATCCATGGTAAATGGCGAAAATACTAGAGTTACTGAAAGCTCATAACATGAATATTTATGTCAATGTGCTGAAAATACATGTTCAAAAACAAACAGTTCTTTATTTGTCATAAAGCATAAAATTTTACTACCTTTATCAGACATATACCACAGCAGATAAAAAATAGAGACGCTCCCACTCTGTAAACAGAAGGTTTGCGATAAAATGAAAACTCAACCTGCAGCACTTTGCTGGAGGTGAGCAGCATGATGCTTTACTAGCTGCTGCTGACATGACCCACCTGAATCTCTGATGTGTGTCATGTCTTTGGTTCTGCTGCACCAGATTGATTACTCTTCAAGTTTTAGTGTATCTCTTTAGGAGTTTTGTGACTTTTGTAATCCTTGCACTTTTAAGGAATTTTACTAAGTTAAGTTAGATGACATTCAATTATTTCATAATATTATATATTCTAATATATAATATTATATAATTAATATATCTTTTAATAGCAGTCTCAATGTATGTATGAAAGCTCACCTTGACATTTTCACTTCCAGGCACCATGACAACAATGATTGTTATCACCCTTCTGTTGGGGGTAGTAAGAAGTTTTCTTGAAGGCTCATAACTACATAAACTACATAAACAGATCTATCAACCACAACTTTTAAACTACAGACTAGCATTGATGAAGGTATAGGTCTTTTTAGTAGAAGCTCTTTGAAGAAATCTTTGCAAACAGAGAACAATTGTAACCTCCAAAGGTTAAAAAACCCTCTCCCAACAGAGTGAGTCCCCTCCTGTGCAAAAACTGTGTTCCCCATCTATACTCCTATGGGTGAAAGCTGCTTTGGTGGCATGACTGGGTTCTACATAATAATAATCTTGTGGTTTCAGAGTTGTGGCTGATCAGTGTATGTGGCAACAATATATAATCTGATAGAACAGAAACATAAAGATGTAAAACTCACTCTCTGATCATCATAGGGCAAGTCTTGAGCAGGTATCGGCTGAGCGGCGTGTCCTGGTAGATGATTTCTGGCAGTGCTGTCGAACTCTTTAGGTTCAGGCATCGGACAATGATGTACAGGACAGCAGCCACAGCTGCCAGCTTCATACCATCGAACATAGCTGGAAGCTCAGCACCAAAGGTGTGCACACCACTGTCCTCGAGGATATTCATTATGGGTAAGTTAAAAGTCCTGTTGTGTGCACAATAAAATAAGAGTTGGAATAGGTTTAATAGTATATTATGGTATTATTATTGTTACAGTTCTATTATATTGTATGTGTCTACTGGGAAAAGTCTGAAACCATTTCAATTACTGGCATTACATTTTACATAAAAATATCAGCTATGGTTTAGTTACAGAAACAAAAATGTTTTGGGAATTGTTTTTTGGGGGTGGGTGCTGCTGGCAAAAAAAACAACCAAAAAAACAAAACTCAACAAAACAAACAAAATAAACAAATGTACAGTGTTGTGTGAAATCTTCCTATAAATAGTTTCCGGATCACAGCATAAAATGCCAGGTATTTTCTTCAATCCAAAGTAGGCTGCTGATCCAGTTAATGAGCAACTTATTATGAGGAACTTGCTCTGGATGATTTACATTACAGTGTTAACCAACAATGATGCCCTGTTGTTTCAACAGTTTCACTCACCTTGTCTGAAATAGAAGAAAACAATAGTATCTGTGCCCACTCAAGAGATGAAAACCACAAAGTTGTCAGTCAACTTTAAAATTATGTAACAAGTACCTGGAAAACACACAAAAAAGAAAAGAAAAGACTATAAGCAGAAAAACGACAGGCCATTTGCTGTTTCATTATCCTGACACTCCGCACAATGCAAGCATAAGATGTTAATAAAACTAACAGCTCCGCTTCAGCTAGCTTAAATTAGCATCAACAAGTTTCTTGCTTTCTTTCTGTTGTCTTTCAGGTAAACCCGCTTCAGCAGGGGTCCGAAGTAAAGACAGAGGCTTCATCAAACACAGACATGGACTCAACAATACATGTACGTTACCGAAATCATATTCATATTTCCCTAAAGTATAGAAAAGAGAACACTTCCTGGATTACCATGTTTTAAAAAGTCCGTCAGGGGTTTGTTGAATCCACACCTACTTGGGCTCCGTCTCAACACCGGCTGTTTACGGCGGAGAAGCTGAGTGACCAGCCGCGAACTCAGGATGTCTTCAGGTACCTCCACAAAGCTCCGATTTCAGGACTCTAAAGCGTAATCCAAAGCAACAATAAGGAATAGTGTCTTTTTAAAAGCTCATTCGAGGGATGTTTTGATGTTTTGTTTAAGTACCCTAAACACTGTTTATATTTTGTACATTTATATAATAATCATGTTCACATTAACTTCCCTATTCCCCTGGAATGACGTTTGTGTGATTAAACCACAATATCCAACAGTCTGAGAAGGCAACACTACAAACAGCAGACTTCCCATTTAACCAAAACTTAATTTACAGTAACTGCCCTCCCCATTCTGAGGCCAGACCAATGGGTCACATACGCCCTCTCACTGCAGAACACTAATATCAAAGATATGTAGACTGCTTGACAGTAAATACTTGAAAATGTCCCTTGACACATTTCCAAAAAAGTTGTGGCAAGAGCAATGAGATCATTAAACGTTTCCTTCAATGTATATATATTTTTGTTAAAGATTGTTTGTGGGGAAAAGGGCAGATAACATAAGATTTTTCTTCTTTCTCCTCCTTTTCATTAAAACTGGAAGATTTAATGTTGAATTTTAAAAAGTCGTGTTGGTTTATTGAATGAAATGGGAAAAAAAAAACAAAAAAAAACATTTAATACTCTGCATGTATCACAACGCCATGTCTCCATGGTACAAGAGTCAGTGATAAACTGGTCTACCTGGAATCAAAACCTATCATTCACTGAAAACATTTAGCACATCAAATAAGAATATGAAAAAAGCCCAAAACTGTTAATAACATAATTATTTAGAAAGAACAAGAAAACATAGAACACCTGGTCTCAAATGCTTAAAGAGTGCTGTCCAAAAAAGAGTGAGTAAATAACTTTTTTCTTTTACAATGTGTTGCTGCCATAAAATTCAACATTAGCACAAATTAAAAAAAAGGAAAAGATCATTTGTGTAATGCAAAACGTTTGTCAAGTTATTATTTCCATTGCAATACCAGTGATTACAAACTGTTGCTTACAAACATACATTTTACAGCTTTGCTTTTGGAAACAGGGTTGCACAGAATCAATTTAATTGATATTACAACTGTAAATCACGAATGTGGTGTTGGAAGAGATTAAAAGTCAAGACTGAATATGGCACAGCATGACTGTTCAATGTGCAGTGATCCGTCATACTGGTAGATAATATTATAACCACTGGATGGCGCTATTCACCAATGATACAATATGACGTTTGTAAAAGCTTGCATGATGTGATTTTTGAAAGTGATAAGTTTCTTGTAAGTTGATTATAAAAACGATTGTACTCCATTTATAAGAAGTATATTACACTAACAACAAATGTTTTTGTAGATCAGAAGCAAACCGTTACATCACTGTTTCCAGCTCTTAACCCACAATTGCCAAACTAAAGCCTCAATTCAAATAAATGAATTAATCACTTACACAAGATGGATATCCATTTGAAAGCACAGTAAACTGAAAGATATCGACTACATCAAGGTACAAATGCACATTTTAAATGTTCTTTTCTTTTGTCTTTTTGGCATCCACTTGTTTTATTAATCATTAGGGAACATATACTGTACTTTCCCATAGCCCAAAACACCTGAGTGCTTTTCTAATTTTGGTTGTATTTTCTGAGAAAAAAAAAAACACCTGTAAAAGCTGTGAATGTCAAAATGAGGAATCAGCTGAGCTGTAAATATTTATATCCTCACTTTCAATCAACCCGATGCTTTTTGGAAATATGAACTCTAATTCCTCTTTTTAAGTGGAAGACAGAAGTGAAAGAGGCCTGGGTGGATTAATCTCATTTCTATGTGTGAGACAGAAGTGAAACTTTGCTGACGCACACATTAAACATTTAGGAATTCTTTGCCAAATTGCTTCAGGAGTGGTCTCTTTTAAGAATACCACATGTTCTCCAGGTTTTGAGTTTACAGGATTATACTATGCTCAGCATTGAAGATTAGGATCAAACAGACTGCTGTCTCGTTGAAGTTCCGTTTCACCATCATCTTGTGATATACAACTTCATTCTCTGGCTCAGAATTTGCAAAGGTCAGTCATGAGAAGAGGCTTTGTCAGTTTAAAGAGGAACATCAGAGGACTCTCTGCCATTGTGTCTCACCACATCTAAACCCCTATAAATGTCAAACCTTCCAGATCTGTACTTATGTTTTCATCAACACATATTTAATTTAAAAGAAAAAAAGAAGGGCAAAAAAACCACTGAGTTTCTGCATAGAATTTGTCACTTTTTAAAGAGCATTTTCAGGAAATTCATTTTTGTCATTAACCCTTTGGTTCCAGATGTCCTGTGGGTGGGAGATGACAAATGAATATGATGTCTACCAATCCAGGGTACAATCATAACTTAATTTAGGCCAGTCGCAAATGCATTAGGCTATATCTTTGAGGCCATACCGCACTCCAGTAGCAGATGATACTGCAATAAAACTCTCGGTTGTGTAAAATCAGCAAGGGTCCAGTAAAAGTAGTCCAGTAAAATAGCTGGTTCACAACAAGTCTTTACCTATAAAAACCTGTTTCTTAAGGGGCTAAATGTTTATGATGGTGCTCTAATATCCAATTAAATTAATAATGTCCGAAAAAGTGATTACACAAAGAAATAAAGATGCTGCAATCTGATTTTATTTAAATTGCATTACTACAGTATAAATGGCTGACTTGAAAACTATAACAAAAAATTAGTAATTAATTTGCCACATCCAACATCTATCCAACGTTCGTTAATGGAGGACAACTTCTGTTTCTACCAAATAACAGCGAAATCAGATTGCAGCAGGCTCAGGTTTTCCATATTTCTATCAGAACTTTTACCAAGTTCTTCCACATCCATTTAGTTTCTCCTGGCCAGAGCCACCTATCATCTCACAAGTGCATATCTTTTAGTTGTGTTTACCCACAATGCAGTGTGCTGAACCCACAACGCACTTTGCTCCACTTTGGACTGAGATTTGTGTTTGTCTTACAACTTTGACTTCTTGTTAGTGAACCTCGAACATTTTACAGTACTCTGCTGCACAAAAAACTGTGCATGTGACAGAAGCAGGAATTGATTAAACTATTATTTGCATGTCAACCATGATTAAAATAGTCTAAAATTCAGTTTTTGTGTTTATTGCCATGTTTATATAAATTGTTCAGTTATATTTGTGTGTGTGAGTGTGTGTCTGTGTGAGTGTGTGTGTGTGGGGGGGGGTAATTTTTTCACTTTTTTTCTAAATATATTATATTTATATTATATTATATCACAAAATATCTTGACATTTCAAACACCCATAGGAAGTTCCCGTAGTAGTGGGGGGCCTCTTGGGCCAGCTCTGAGAACAGCAGCCCTTTGATTGGTTGATCATTCGTTTTTCTGTGTGTTTACTCTGCAATATAATTCATGTTTCAAGTCTTTTTTTTCTCCTGCCAGATAAGACCTTGTTTTTGCAATACCAGTTTGCTCTTTTTCAAAGTACATTTTTTTAACTGCCCCAGTGGAGCTACTGCCGCCGCTGGGACAGCAGTGACTCAGGTGGTAGAGCGGGTCATCCAATGAATCCCTCTAAGTAACCGGACATCTTCCTGCCTGTGTTTGACCTTTGCCTGTTTCTGACCTTGCTTCTGGATTTTGGACTGGTGCACTACCACCACTAACTGGTGTCCAAAACTGACGTCAGAACATGGAAGTGAACTCTGAACTCAGTATGTCCCATTAGCGGATGAATTGACTTGACTTGAGTTGAAATTGAATTGACCATGCCGATATTAGTAAAAGATGAATGGAAGTATGAAGGATGGTGAGTATGGCAACACTTGACACAGACGTACCTATTACATATCGGGAGCATAAATGGGCCTTAAGAGTACAATGAGATGCAGAGGCTCTCAGGCCCCCCTCTCTTATGGAACCGGCTCCAAGTTTGGGTTCGGGAGGCAGACACCTTCTCTAATTTAAAATCAGGCTTAAAACCTTCCATTTTGATAAATCTTATAGTTAGGGGTGGTTAGCCATCCCTTATTTTTACTGCCATAGGTTTAGACTGCTGAGGGACATCTCATGATGCACTGGGCTCTTCATCTCTCTGCTCTTTATTTTCCATATATAAACTTAGGACGTATTGGCATCATTAACTTGTATTTCTCCTCTCTCAGCAGGTCTCCCTGCTAAAAGTTGCAGTGCCTGTTGGTTTCTCTTTCCTATCCTCTCCATCCCAATAGGTTGAGGCAGATGGCCGCCCTGAGCCGGGTTCTGCCAGAGGTTTTTCCTTCCTGTTAAAAAGGAGTTTTTTCCCTTCCACTGTCGCCCGCCGCCCCATGCATGCTCAGGATGAGGGATTGAATCGAAGTCAAGATTCGATGCAATCTGTTGGTTTTCTTTAGATAGGCTATAATTTATTATGAACTGGCTTGTATGAATACTGATTGGATGACAATGAATTGGCTAAAATGTATCTGTAAAGTGGCCTGAGATGATGTTTTGAATTGGTGCTATATAAATAAAGCTGTGGTTCTGTTGGATTCATCAGTCCATGATCTCCGACTCTCACTGGAGCGATTCACAGGCGAATGTGAAGCAGTTGGGATGAGAATCAGCACCTCCAAATCCGAAACCATGGTCCTCATCTGGAAAAGGGTGGAGTGTCCTCTCCAGGTTGGGAATGAGGTCCTGCCCCAAGTGGAGAGTTTTTGTTAATTTTCCACAGTGAAAGCATAGTCTGTGTACAAGTGAGTGTAAAAAATATGGACAAGCCGTTTTCCATGGGATCCGTAAGTTTCTGAAGAGCTGAAAATAGGCTCATTGGGCGGTTCCTACCTTCGCCATCTTGGCAGCATCACAAGTCTCGTTAGTCCTTGAAAATACAAAAATGGGCGATGAGTTGGCGCTGGGGGGGGGGGGGGGCTGTGAGCGGGATGATTGCCTCCCATCAAGCTGCCTGTAGCTACGAGCTAACCCGGAGCTAACCAGCTAATGCTGGTAGGCGGGCTAAAGCTAAGGTGCGCTGTTAGCAGGCCATAAACCACGGTTGTTCTACCTTCTGCCTCCTTTTGCCGGATATCTAGCACCTGCCAATCAAAAGGACACACCCCTAATTATGGAGAATTTCCAGATTAAATAACATGTAAACTAAATAGTCTGTAAACGTGTTTATTTCTGCTGTGAAGTTGGCCTTTTTAACGTGGGAGTCTATGGGGATTTGCTCTGTTTTGGAGCCAGCCCCTAGCGGATGAGGGGGGAACTGCAGTTTTTGGCACTTCCGCATAGGCTTCAATCACATTTCTCACCAGAGGTTACAGCTTGCTGTGTCCTGATTATGCTGACTGGCCACAACATTTTCATGCTCCAAGCAGCTCATGGGTGGAATGACTTGAATAATCTTACTGGGATTGGTCAACTAGAATTGGGCCACCAGGTTTAAGCAGAAATAAATAATTCAGAATGCAACAAAATAATTTTTGGCTTGTTCAATATATGGCAATATTAACTCAGCAAACCAAAACCTTTTAAATTCATGCTTTACTATTTTGGTTGAGTGTAGATTAAAATATCCACCAATCTTACAAAATATTAAGAAAGGATTTCACTTCCTAATGTGAATTATGCAATTTGTTTTCTTTTCAATCTCTATATCCATCATGTCATCAAGCAACATTTTCATGCTTTAAATTGAGCTTCAATGTACAAATATAACCTTGGAAGATGATATCTCTCTGTATTGCATGTAAAAAGGTGGAACCGTAGGTGTCACATAGCACTCCTACAAAATTCCAGCTCTGATGAGAATGGTTAATTAAAAAGTGGGAGATCACGTTGAGCTTTATTTAAATCACTTTGGCTTGTTACTAGGTTACAGAAGGGTTTAGTTTTACCTGATCAGTCGAAGTCTGTTGAGTTCATCTGAGGATATTATAGCTGCTATTGTTGAATTTCACTGAAAGGTGCAGGGAATTAAGTGTTCCAACCAACATTTAGGTGACATTCTCGACAGCGCAAACATTTTATCTAATTTTTGTTTCAAAGATTTGGAGCATTGTTGGGAAAAGGCAAAATGAGTAGAGCTAAAGGCATCAGAAATATAAAAAGTCCAACATTCATAGAAACCGTTCCAGACTTAGATTTATTAAAAACAACTTTTTGGCTCATGCCCACTCCCTCTGATGGCATAGAAATCAACTCTGACCCACTGCTGGATCTCAACTTAAGAAACTCACAGATGAACCTTTATTCTTTATACTATTAAACACTGCCCTTAATCTGCATTTCAGATTGAGAGATCATGCATGGAGCCATCATGGGAATTATCCCAGAACTTTTTAACAGGCCAAAAATGCATCAACCAGATTCGGTCATATCACAGGTTTAAGCAGCAGCAATTAGCCTGCTTGGTTCCATCAAGTACATGTCAGTGGATTCTTAATTAGCTGTCCAGCAAAAGACAGTGTAGACAAAATGAAACCATTTATACTGCTTGGGAGAACATTTCAGTGTACAGAAAGTTTTTAATTAGTCAAAGTTGATTTACATGCATGATAAAATTTTTTAATTAGATCTCTTACTTTTTGCTGCTGACTGATGGTTACATCAGTACCAATCAGTTCTGGCAGGTGTGCAGGTTTCTTTCTGGTCTTACATGTGCTTTCACAGAGTAAAATTATTACTCTTTTTGATCAAATATAACTAAGTTTTTTTTTACCTTGTTGGCAAGTTACATATAATTATAATTCATTTAGTGTTTTTTTGTTTGTTGTTGTTGTTGTTTTTTGTCCACTTGCTGTAAGGTAAATATCTCCTGATCTACACCAGTTCCTTGCTCTGTATCTGCTAAATGTTCTGGTATAATTAACAAAGTTGTGGATTTAGAACTTCTCATTGAGATAATACACATTATGATGAGGATGGAGGAAGCAGTAGGCTTCTTTGTAGACTTAAGAACTGTGAGCAACCCTTTAAATTGAAAATATCTTAAGTAAAGCTAATGGCAACAATAAATTGGGTCACTGGGTAAATATGATTGTAGATACCAAAGTTGGTCTGTAATTATTTTTTTCTCTAGTGACATATTAAGCTGCAGTTGTAAAACTAATGCAAGACATTTACCGTAAATGCTTCAGTTTTCAAGCTAATTTAGTGCTTTCGGTGGTTTCTTTTTTCTGACAACAAAGGGAAGTAGAGGGCGGAGTTATAATTAAATACCAGGCTGTGATTGGTTTAGGAGTGACGCGCACGTGCTCCTCTTTTACGCCTGCTGCCTGGGAGTTTTTTTAGTTCTCGAGCCTCCACAGCAACAACGTTCAGACCGCTGCTGTGCTCCAACCGTATTGTTGACCCTCCTAACAAACGAGCTCTGACAAAAACAGCAGTAATGGAGGAGCAGACGCGTTTTTTCCTCTGGCTGCAACTTTTTACAGCTTGCCTGGTGTTTGGGGTGAAAGGTAAGTTGTCTCTGTGGATTTAGTTTTTTGTTTTTTTTGTTGTTGTTGTTGTTAACAAATTACCACCCTTTTCCATCCCGGACAGTTGGTATTTTAGTTGAGTTATGGAAGTTTTTCTTTGAACTTGTGTCTGTTTTTTTTTTCTCTCTCTCAAACTTCAGATGTAGCTGTTAACTTACTGTACACCTCTATGTTTTTGTTTTATCGACCAAGTGGGTTTGGTATGTAGTGATTCAGTCACAGCCTTTCACAAGTGGCACCGTCAGTTCATCACCAAAGTAACGGACCGGTGGGCATGTGAAGGTGCACATAAGTTTAACCGACTGCATTTGTAGGGAGGGAGACACCATTTGTCACTGAAACTATAAGTTAAAGTCTGTTGTATCTATGTTGAACACACATTTATCATAAGAAGACGGTGTTATGGGGACATTTCCATGTTTTATTGACGTTTTTATGTCAGATAGTAGGGTTACTGAGCCAGTGCCTGAAGGCACTTTTGACCACTGACCCCTTTTAAGAAGCAGCACACATGGAGACTGGCTATTATACTTCTATGTTAACCTCATGCATTTGGCGTCTGGCTTTGTTTGCATTTCTATGCATCAAATACATTTAGGCCAGTGGACAAAAGGTAAAATTGACTGACTTTGTTGCCTTTAGTTCTGCTCATAAACCCGGAGAAAGGAATCACATGCTACACAAATGTTTTCCTATGATGATGGATTTTCCAAATGTAAAAATGTTCCACTTTTTAAATGGTGTGACTTGGGGAAAATTAATGACTGGGCTTAGTTGTGTATTTCTTGCCAGATATCCCCCCTTCTTAGGATCATAGCTCTGTATCGGCAGTCAAGTATATTTCCTGTTTCTTTAAATAAGAAATGTGTAATGAAGTTACAACAAATCAAACAGATAGCTAAATCATACTGTGGACTAAATTGCAATACATATGATAAAAGCAATTCTTTGACACTATGAGTTTTTTTATAATATGGTAAATATAACATCTAACTTCAGCTTTATTAAATTTCAACTTTGTGCTTTTGGTATCTAGTAATTCTGTTGATTTATAATGTTGACCTCATAAGAGACTATATGTTCCCCCTTAGCATAATTTATGATTTTAGTGGCTGAATTATTTGACTTAATTTGAATTATATTTCTGTTATTCTTTCCTCGTGCATCAGTCCCTAAATGTTTTGTGTGCTTTTATGCCGCTGTTTGAATAAAAAAACAACTGCAGAGCCCAAAGTGAGTAGAGCAACCCTCAAGGCTTGTATACTGGAAGTTTTGGAGAAAAGGTGTGGTCTTTCTTGCCATCATGATTAGTCACATTTCTGGGTTCAAGTGAACGTCCACCAATAACAGATCACTGAGACCTTCCCTCTGCATTGCCCGGGAGATGGATGTTGTTGGTGGGAGACTTGTTGTTGCTGTGTCCTGCAAAATGTTTACAAGGCATTTAAAAGAGCTGAGAAAATCCTTTACCTGATTTGGTTCAGTTCAGCAGGTTACAGCTTGCTTGTTTTTTCTGTTAGTTGCTGAGCGGAGAGAAGTGGAGACCAGTGTTCTGTGTCAGGGCTGAGGCAGACCTTTTTTTTTTTCTTTCACAAAAGGACCACTTAAGGTGGCTGAGTGAACCAAGTCTAAATATATCCAAACAATGAACCAATGGCATAGCTTGAACATGTTTATGTGTATTATTTGTGCATGCCGGCAGGTGCCCACAAACTGCTGCAAATTTACTTGAGGGTTAAAGATTGCTGATATGTCATGCAGTTATTAGTTCCACTTTATCAAGTATCAGATCACAGGCAGGAATTTAAATTTCCTGCTAATTAGATAATGTCCTTTTCTCCACATTTGCATGGAATGGCAAATCATGCACAGACTTGCCTGTGTGTCTCTGAGTTAAAATGATTTATTGGATGTGTTCTAGGTTTTGAGACATCTTAGTTTCTTTCTTCTGACAGTTGATGTCCTGCTTTTTATGGCACAGATGTTGTGACTCACTCTGCTGTACAGTATCCATTATTTTGGGCTTTAGAGCGGATACTTAGAAGATTTTTCTGCTCTAAAAGCGAGATGATTCTGCGAAAGAGATTTCAACACAATTTCCACCAGGTCCAAGCCACTACAGAATGTTAAAAATCTAAATATAACAAATCAGAAAATGATGTCAAAATGATTGTTTATACTGTTACCAGGATGATGTTCACCTTATTCTCTTGGAGGAATTTGTTGACCTTTTTGTTTTGTTGCTTTGGGCGTTCTTGTGAGAGTAAATTTGTGAATGTGTTATGGAAATATGTGTGTCCCATTGACAAATCAGGCTTTTACCATCTATCTCTATTGCCTCTTCCCTTCAGGCTGCTGTCTTCATCCGTGCTGATGACTCTGTTACTTTTCCCACCAAATGCCTAAGGGCAGATCAGCCCTCCCCTGATTTTTCTTTTCATTCCATCTAAATTTTGAATAGCCCCCTTAATTAATGTTTTATCGCAGTGTGGAGTATCATCTAATTTGAGCTGCTTTATTAGTGTCTGTCGCCCCACTTTTCAATCTGCTCTGTTTAATATTTTACACACTGCCTTGTAAGTTTAAACACTGAGCCAAGGAAGAATCTGGCAGGAAATGTTTCCATACACTCTTTGTGTTTATTTGATCAGAGAAAAAAAATTGGCAAATTAGTGGCTAGTATGGCATAAACTGTTGGTGAAACCACTTTAGTTTAGGAGATTTTACTCCATTTCAATCATGGTACCTCCATAGAAAAGCCACTTGTGGTGTTTGTTTTGTTGGTGGTGCGTGACTCCAGCGTGTATTTTTAGCCTTTTGGAGCAGATGGCTGTGGTTGGGAGTAGCAATTGCAGATCACAGAAAGCTCACCTGCAGCTGGAGTCCTGCTGATCTCAAATTATTAAAAAAGAAAGTTGAAGTTAAAAGATTATTTTTCAGCCAAGCTATGATCAGTCCACTTATGCTACATCTCCCCTCGGGGATCAATAAAGTATAATTCATTCATTCATTCATTCATTCATTTCCAGTTCAGGTTTTCTTCCCCTTACACCTCTTGTACCCAGTATGCCAGTTCAGTGGCAGGTTGTCTGACTAGCTGAGCAATGCAGGCTCCCTAAATGTACTTCAACACATCCATAGCAGTTTAAACAAGGCCAGAGATAGAAAGGGTTATGTTTGTATGTGATGTAACCTCTCCTTGGCTTTCTGGAACACTGAGTCTCCACGCTGGCCTATTGGCTTATATGCCCCAGAATGGCAGTGTGTGCATGACAGCAGTGGGCAGAATGTTTTCTGTTTTCAAGCCTCACTAACAAGCACTGATGTACACACATTATATACTTAATCCTCTTTGGGAACGCTTCTCTGCTATGATGACGCAGCCTCCTATGTCAGCATGCTGTCCCTGTTTTTTTCTTTTTCTTCTTCCTCCACTGTGCTGACTGAAACGGTTTAAGATGAATTACTGCAAAGATTGTTGGCCTCCCTTCCCCTGACCTCTTAGACCTCAACAAAAGAAACATCACATGCTTCCCATATCTTATGACACCGGTCACCCTTTTAGTCCACATTCGGATTTACTTACATTAGGCTTTAGATACTGCACTTCAAAACTAAAACGGACCGACTTTGGCTGGAGTTCTAATCTTTGTTGCAGCCTTTAATAAGGTGCTTGTATGTTTACAGGCATGAATGGGTATTTGTTGATATATTTACCCAAGTGCTTCAGGCTAGTGTGTGTTTTTCTTTATATGAGACATAAGTGCAAATAGTGAATGCAGATTCTTTTATTTATTTATGTGTAGGACAAAATAAACAAAAATGACATTTATCTTTGTATCCTCTCTAACATTTATATAACTAATATTAGGGATGGCAAAGAATGAAGGTGATCAAGGCACTCTTGAGGTCCAAAAATTTTAAAAGCCTTTTATCAAAAGTGGCTAATGTCTAAAAAGTTAAAATGCACCTACGTGTTGCGGCACACTGCCATCATTAGGGTGATAAATCAGTCATGAGGACACAGGTGAAACCTATTTAGGTAATACCAGGGATGTTTTGATGCCATTTTTTTCTGTCCAATATCTGGGGTTTAGGTATCTGCTGATACGGAGTGCCTGTGTTATTTTATTAAGAGGTTAATTAATTTTTATTTCTTGCATTTTATGTTCTGTCTTTTTAATTTTTATTTATTTTAAATTTTGTTTTTAAAGACGCACTACTAGGGCTGGGCGGTATGGCAAAATTTTCATATCACGGTTTTTTTTTAAATCATATCGGTTTTACGGTATATCACGTT
>JBBBVU010000010.1:13400417-13412112 GCA_037177055.1 Atherinosoma microstoma
GTGTGTGTGTGTGTGTGTGTGTGTGTGTGTGTGTGTGTGTGTGTGTGTGTGTGTGTGTGTGTGTGTGTGTGTGGCAGAGCCAGGCTCAAATGTGTAGATGCTGAGAAAGTGAGAGAGATCTCAATTGCTGCTCTTTTCAGGTCCAAGCAGATGGTTGGAAACGGTGATGGAAGAAAGTAGTCCTTTTTGTTTATACTCTTCTAAATCACAGATTTTCAGAGCAGATAAAAGCAGTTATTTTTACTTCTTGGAAATCACCAAATAGTGTGTGCATGACTGTACTAATCTCTTAGTTGTTTTGGGAGAGTTTTCTGCTCCTCCCAGGATGTGGTTGTGTGGGCAGACTGGGCTTCATGCCCCCTAAGGAATACATACAGGGTGTGTTGGCATGTGTGTTTGTGCTGTCATGGATCTGTAAGGAGGATGTGCATTTAGTGGTTTGTCTACTCAGTTGACTTATCAAGCCCCCAAAGCTGCTTATCTGGAATCACAACATGATGTTAAGTAACACAATGCAGCTGTCAGGTATTTTAGAGGGGCTGAAGCCTCACAGGTAAACATCAACATGTAAACATCAACTAACCAGTTAGGGATAGAGTCAAAATTGTCCACAGATAATTATACACAATAATTATTGGATCATCCAGTTTTATTCAGTTAAGAGGAACGTTTTTGTAGAAAGCAAAGTTTTAACTGAATACAGGAAAAATATTAAAGTTGTCTTTTGAATTTTTGTTCAGTTGACGGACAACTGCATTTGTATACAAGTATAAAACAAATATGCTGTTTTTCATGTAAATCAAATTTTCTTCTAAGCTGTTCGTAGAATAGTTTCCGTCTTCAGAAAGTACAATATAAACTTTTTTGTAACTTTATGACCATAATGTTTTGTTTATTTTAGACCTTGACTAGGGGGAATTCCATCTAACTTCCAGCTCTTCCACTTTCCCAAGCCCTTTTCCCCACTTAACACTAACTTATAACATCATTCAAGCACCTAATTTAAGAGATGAACCAGTGTTGTGTCTACATATACTGTAGCAGACAACGGACCTGTTTCTTCTAGTTTTAGTTCGGTTAAACACAGTAAAACAACCATTAAATACTGTTTTGGGACCAACAAAAGATACCCATAGAGGTAGTAGCCATGAACTTGGAATACAGTAGATGGATCAGCTAACAAGCAAGATGCATCTCCTAGATCAGGGTTACTCATTCTGATCCTATGAGAGCCGCTATCTAGCAGGTTTTCCATGTATCCCTGCTCCAACACACTTGACTCAAATGAGTCATTGTGCAGATCTTGATAGGATGTTAGAGCCATTAAATTTGATTCAGGTGCGTTGAAGCATTGAAAACATGCTGGATTGTGGCTCTCGTAGGACCGGAATGAGTAACTCTGTCCTAGATCTTGAGTGAGGTTTTTGATGGATTTAAAAAAAAAAAAAAAGTTTTTTTTCTTGTTATTTCAATTTCATACTGTATTTATCTAATTTAGATTATCTTTTTTTGTTTTTCAGCCTACTACTTCTTTTGTCCTTCACTTTTCCAGCTTCCCTAAATGTTTTTTTTTTAAGGAAACGTACACCATATCAAGATATGTGAAATGGTCAAGTACAATGGCTGGACTGAAGATGAGTGGGGAACAAAGTCATCCAATTTTTGAAGAAAACTTTGATAGACTTTCAGAAAGCCTGGAGAGCCATACCTCAAGACTACTAAGTTTACAAGAAAATCTTACTGAGTAGAAGCAAAATATAAAGGAATCTAGGATGGTGCAAGATTTTTGCACAGTACTCCACTCTACTTATAGATAACAAGGCAAGTTTATTTATAGAGCACATTTCATGTACAGGACAATTCAATGTGATTTCCATTGCAGAAAAGTACATTAAAACAAAACAAACTTTTAAAAAGAAATTAAATGAAAACAGAAGGAAAAAAAAGCTAAAATCAAGATTAATAAAGGACAACCGTTTAAAAACACGATCAAGTTTAAAATTCTTGAAACGGTACAGATTTGGACATTCAAATAAAAACTATGTAAATGCAGCAGAGAACAGGAGGGTCTTTAACCTGGATTTAATTAAACTGAGTGTTTCTGCTGATTTGAGACTTCCTGGGAGTTTGTTCCAGACATGTGGAGCATAGAAGCTGAATGCTATCTACATTGGAATTTACACTTGCAGCAGATGTAGGCTCTGATTTTAACCTGAGCTAATGTGGTGCTGCTAATAATGAATATCCAGTTCATATGACAATCTTTGGATGTTAAAATTGCAGCAGACAGTACAGTTAGCAGTGTGCAGGATTGTATGTCACCATTAGTTCTTCTCGAAACAGCAGAAAAAGAACCAATGATTTCCAGTGTAAACAAACACTAAACAAACATGTGCATTTATTGCTATTTTCCTCCCCCTTTAAAAACTTGAAATTCTTTTAAAATCTCAAGCAATGTATCGGAAACTGCTCAGGTCTGTTTTGATCCCATCCTGTCTGCCACTTGATATAACTTTACAAAAAAAAAAGCAGGCATAAGGATAATTTCTACCCGATATTTGTAATACGCGTTTTCATGCACACTGATCCGAACAACAATCGTCATAACCCCCTCGTCTTGGTTGGAATTAAATTTTGATCTAAATGAGCATGATCGAATCAGATTCTTCCGATTGGTATGTTTACACAAAGCATTTTTATTCTGATCAGCCTTTTAATCTGAATAGTTGTTTTCCATGTAAACATGGCTATTGTGGTTTGAGCACCCCCTTGTTTAATGAACCATAGCAATACACTTATTGGCACTCATTTATCAAACAAACGTGAAAAATGAGCACACGTGATCGCAGGAGTGATCTTACGATTGGATCCACATGTGATTCATGAAACGTTTGTAGAGAGACACTGAGATCCAAAAATGGCAAACGGCAAATAACGGCACTTGCCGTTTTCTCAACGGTCTGCCGTTGCTGTAAAACGGCCAAGGCCGCTTCCCACCAGCAAACTCTGCCCCTTAGTGGTTTGCCACTTTGGACTGGTACCAACCAACTTTTGTTTACAACAAAAAAGACCATAGATTTGCAGACATTTTTCTGCATTGTCAACTGTGGAAGTGGAGGAATTACGTGGGGGGGAATGTAAAAGAAATCATTATGATCTTTTGCATTGGCGTGTGTTTGCTTTGGAAACACGGGTTGGTAATATTGAATAATAAGGTCTGTCATATGTGGCTGCTTATGCTTAGATGACGGTTGTTTAATAATCATTTTCAGGGTCCGCTGAGCTGCACAACAAATCCACAAGGACTCAGACTTGCGTACACGATCTCAGACCTGTCATGAGATTTGATCTTATCCCATGCTCACGTCCAAATTGATAAATGCTGAGCATTGCGTGGAAATGGTCGTGCGCACAGATTTTTGTCGTACGTTCATTTGATAAATGAGGGCCCTTGTCTCAATAACTAAAAAAATAGAAAAACTCAACTCCAGAAGTGTTACATGAAGGTATATAAAAACTGAGCTCATATTACTAAACAGCATCTTCTCTTCCCCACAACACAAAAGTGAGTTGTGGCAGTCGGATGCGCCTGGCGCCACTTCTTGCTTCCTGCAGCACAGATCCTGGATGCAGAGAGCTCTGCTGATCACCACATCCATGGCCAGCTGACTCTGCATTGATCAGGGTCAGATTTCAAACAGGCCACATGAGATTTATATTGGTTTTCGCTTCATGCCAGAGAGATATTGACAACATAAATACTATGGTAGTATGCTGTTTCTGCTTATCGTTTTTTTCAATAATACGTACTCCTGGACTGTTTTAACGTGCACATGCTCGGCCCCCTACTAAGACATGTATGTTTAATCAGTGTAGATACATGAAAAAAGACATGCTAAGATGTCAGTTCTATCATTATTGAGATTGATCAGAAAACAAAGTGCAAACATTTAACTTTTGCAAGTCTTAATGCGTTTATGTGCTAATCCATTTACCTGATAGAGCTGACTAGGCTAGACTAGGTGCTCAATCCTCTTAGAGCAGAGAGGGCCACCAGCTGCCGCACCAAAGGACTTGAGTTTTTGCCAGTCTGTCTTTAATTCATGTAGATCTCTGGGTTGTGGGGTGTCTGAGACAAATTGAAGGTCGTGCATCTTGGGTCTTAAAAACTAACTTGTATACTACACCATAGACTTCTCTGCTGCCAGTAAACAACGTTTTTTGATCATTTTGTCCCTAAAAACAGCTGACTTCAGGTACACTTAAGAAAACTTGACCTTACCAAATATTTCCTTCTCATTTATTGTTTGCATTTGTTATAGTTAGATATACTCTTTTTTTTTTTTTTACCAGTTGATTCTTCCTGTAAAACCTGAAAGTGCCTCGCCAATGAATATATAAAAATATCTGGTAAATTTCCAACACGTAAAAGGATTGATGTTTAAAATGTTCAGTAGCCGCTGTAGCTTGAAATGGTGCTTTCAATGTGATTTTTGTTATATGCTCCCTGTGTCGGAAGTGTCCCGATAGCAGACCTCTTTATCGAGAGCTTGTGGCTACACACTTCAAAATTACTATATTCCTTCTATGATGGGTGAAAATAACTCTTTGGACACAGAGCTATTTATAGAGAGCGCATGTGGGCAGAGAGATGCAACCATGTGTGTTTGCTGGTTTGAAACATTACATCTTTGTGCCAGGGTTGTTTGTGTGCATTTTCCACAGTAATAACCACCATTAAAGATTGAAGCTTCAGAGATGTGAATAGATTTTTCCCTCTGGCTAACAGTCATCTGTGCAAGCAGCTGAATTTGTGTTATTCTTTCTAAATCTGGCCAATCTAGAGCATGTTCAAAGCTGGTTTAGTCACACTGATGGTTCTTGTGGATTAGAGATGAAAGGAGTAAATTCTTTTTTCATCCTGCTGTTTCGTTTTCTGCTTTCTGCCTCATCTGCAGTGGACTTAAAGAGGGACTAATAGTGTTTGTGAGGGTGCCATCAAGAGGTGACCCAAAGAATCACAGGGAATTTATCACATTACGTTACACTGAATCATCCTCTAGTTTATTCTGATCTGAACGTGTATTTTCACAATACATTTCTGTTATTTAATCAGCATCATGACCACATGTCTCCTGGTTCAGCTGATCTCTTGATACCACATATCCTGATAAAGGCTACATTAATTCTCTAACAAGAAACAAGCTTTCACTAACCTTCTCTCCACAACAGTTCCAGTATTCTGGGCTTGTTTTGCATGGCATGTAATTCCCTGAGATCTCCAACTATAATCTGCTTTCAGACTAGCCTACAGTTGCCCAGCCTTCCTTCATAAGTTTCTCCACTATGAATGACTGTGTGATTTTTATCTGTCCACAGATGTGAACGACTGTGCTGTCCAGCCATGTCAAAATGGTGGCGTCTGCAGAGACCTGGAAGGAGATTTCAAATGCCACTGTCCTTCTCCTTATGTAGGCAAACATTGCCACTTGCGTAAGTGCGACCAACGATCACGTTTTCTTTTTTCTTTCTCATATGCCCTTTTATAAGGGTCTCAGGTGTTTTTTTTTAAATGGCATAATCGATGCCGTTTAAAAAAAAAAGCCATTTTGATGGATGACACACAAGATGTTAGAGTTGGGATGAGGGCCAAATTGGTGGGTTTTAGGATGATCAATATAGGAAGCAAGATGGCCCACTCAAACAAGTAATCAGTACTTTATTTGATTATTCTGATTCAGTGCTCAGCATCCTTAATGATGTTATGGCCTACATACTGCAGTTACTTATTATATAGACTATAATGCTGAATCCACCACTGTCTCTCTTTTCCAGGCTGCATTTCTCTGCTCGGCATGGAGGGAGGGGGCATTGCTGAGTCCCAGATTTCAGCCTCATCAGTCCGCTACAGCCTGCTGGGTCTGCAGCGCTGGGGTCCAGAGCTTGCACGCCTCCACAACAAGGGACTGGTTAATGCCTGGAGTGCAGCTGCCCACGACAAGAACCCATGGATAGAAGTAAGCATACTTAAAAAGTTCAGTGTAACATTAAAAGTCAAATCAGATCTGATGAGAGACGTAGATGTAGGTTTTGATGTACTGTGGTCTTCAAAAGTCAAGATATGGAGCAGAGCCAATGAATAAAAATCTTTTTTATTGCTGAAGAGTCACACATTCAGAAAACTTTTGTTCCGACACTATTTAACCTTTTGATATTTGTCAAGTTTTGAAAACTGTATACTAGACTGGTATTACCTGCTTTGATTTCATGACTCTTTATAAAATGGCTTTTAAAAAGGATGGTTTATATTTTTTTGTCACACCTCTCTTTCCTAGATCAACATGCAAAGAAAGATGCGCTTTACAGGCATTGTCATGCAGGGTGCCAGCCGCATGGGCACCGCAGAGTTTATTAAGGCCTTCAAAGTGGCCTCCAGCCTGGACGGCAAGACGTACACCATATACAGGACAGAGGGACAGCGGAAGGACCAGGTAAGGAGATGCAACACAATGAAATCACATTTCTCACTTCACCACTAGAGGGTGCAATAATATTGCACAAGCCACAAAGTGAATCTAAGAGTAATGGTACTTCACTGTGAAAATTGGTATTGGGTGAAAAACAGCATTTGTATGGAATATACTGTAAATCTAAAAAAAGAATTCTGCCTTTGATAAATTAAAGTGCCACTCCTCCCTCTTTCAGGTCTTTATGGGGAACATGGACAATGACGGCACTAAGACCAACCTGTTTGACCCACCTATCATTGCCCAGTACATCCGCATTATTCCTGTTGTGTGTCGCAAAGCTTGCACCATGCGCATGGAGCTGGTGGGCTGTGAACTCAATGGTAAACTCACAGAGATACACACCCTCTTGTTAATAAACACACATGTAGGTTTCAGATTACTAAAAGTCACTGATAATGATTTTTCATATTAAAAATCCATTTGTGAATAAGTGTTTCTAAAGAGGAAAAACACAAGATATCAGCTCCAGTTTTCTCTTTAATTATTTTCAGCATTCAGTGATTAATTATATTTCAAAGGGTTTTACTCCAACAGAAAATGCAGCTCAGTAACTTTGAGCGCAGCTCTTTTCTCCATTTGAGCCAATTCTAAAGTAGCTCGTGAAGAATTTATTGAAACCATATGGTAACATTTATTCCAGCTCATCAGATGCAAATAAGACGTTTTATTACACAGAATTAGTTGGTTCTGTTCATCATTTAAATGCATATTCTTAAAAACTTCTCTGCACTATAGCAAATGTCCGTTTGTCTTGTTTTTCCTTTGCTGGTATACCAGAAGGGTTCTTTTGAACTCCCTGGCCTCATTCTTGTTCATGTTTGTCCCCTTTGATGGTTGCCTCATCTGTCAGATCAGTGTTTGTTCCTCACTCATCGTACCTCCCAGTTTATGCACGATTTCTTAATGACGGCTCTGTTAAAGGGTCTTCAGGCAGTCTAACTTGAGATCAAAGCCATGTTTTTTCAACAAGTATTAGTCAAGCCTGCTTTCACAGTTTAGAATAATTTGCTGTAACCCAAAATGCTCTGTCAGTTTGCATCGACAGTTTCCCATATTTTCAATGACTTGATCCTTTTTAACATAGATAAACAGCTGCTGTGTCGGACAACATTTCGGCTGAATGTTTTGTCGTGCAGCATGCTCAGTTTCCTCACTAACCCACGCTCATTATAAAGACTAACGGTGATCTCCACAAGTTTGTGTCAGCTTCAGGATGTGCATTCTGCTCATGTTGAACACATGAACCATACAGAGTGGGAATTCTGTAAACCACAAACTTGTAATCATAATCAGATGTAATCATGTAGGTGTCATGAAGTTAAACCAGAAATGGTGTCAACAAAGAATTATGGGTATTGTGTGACCGCAGCTTAATCTAAACTTGCACATCCATTGCTGTATGTTCACCTGTCTGCCATGTGTTACTTTACTGCATCTGCCGCTCTGATTCTCCACATTGTCGTTTCTGAGTGTTTGTCTGCTGCTTCACATCATTGGCTGGCCTGGGCTGCTTTCTGTCCATCCCTTGTCTATCATACTTTCTTTCTCTTTCTTTCCATTCCTTTTTTTCTCCGGCTCCTCTCCTCCGCTCGGTCTCACCTCCACAGTGTATTCAAACACCTCAGGTTGTTCAGAGCCGATGGGGATGAAGTCCCGGTTGGTGACTGACCGCCAGATTACATCCTCCAGCACCTTCCGTACTTGGGGCATCGAAGCCTTCACCTGGCACCCACACTTCGCCCGACTGGACAAACAAGGCAAGACCAACGCCTGGACTGCCGCCACTAACAACCAGTCTGAATGGCTGCAGGTAAGAGAGGAGAACCGGTCAAAACTTGAGTTTGCTTTTTAAAATCTACAATATGCTGCTTTTGTAAAGAAAAATGTATGCCTTTTTTTTTCTTTTTTTTTTTCTTTTAAGGTGGATCTGCAGTCTCCCAAGAAGATAACAGGAATAATCACACAGGGGGCTAAAGACTTTGGCTCCATCCAATTTGTCACATCTTTCAAAGTGGCTCATAGTGACGACGGGAAGTCCTGGACTGTAGTGAAGGATGAGACAACAAAGGCAGACAAGGTTGGTCCAGCAGCACAGGAGAAAAACACATTGCAAACATATTAAGTAAATATTGAAATGCACAATATGAAAAAGATTATTCAGACATCAGATTGAACTTAATTTAAAAATCACCCATATATCCCTTTTCTTTACCCAGCTGCCCTCAGGTAAAAAGGGATAATTGGGATAATTAATAAATAATGGATTAAAGGTACATCTGAGGGGAATTCCTGAAATAATTAGAACAATCATTAGTTTAAAGGAAATACTGCAGTATTCTTGCATATACAGTACCAGTCAAAAGTTTGGACACATCTAGTGATTTTGACATGTCCGAACTGTTAACTTGTACTATATATTCTATCATGTAACTTAAAGCACCAGATAGTTTGTGCCACAGAACTATTTGGTAAGTACTTTTAAAAAGCTATTTAGAAAAGGACCTGCAGCTTAATCTGAGAATATTTAGCAAGGCAAGGCAAATTTATTTATAGAGCACATTTCATGTACAGGACAATTCAAGGTGCTTTACATTGCAGAAAAGTACATTAAAACAGAAGAGAAAAAAAAAAAAAAAAAAAAATCACCAAAATCAAGATTAAGAAAGGACAACAGATTAAAAACGTGATCAAGTTTAAAATTCAAGCTTAAAAGGAAAGAGTACAAATTCAGATTAAAAACTATGTTGCAGGTGATTTGATGAAGCAACTTTCTGTCAAAGTCACACGAGGTTCAACTAATCAGAGGAACCAAGTGGACCACTCAGAACCAGTTTGTGAATGGAATCTGGGACTATTGTTTGTTGTGACAGTTAAAAACCTATCCTTAACTATCAGTATAGGTTCAAATGTTTTTTTTTTTTAACCACAAACAAAAACTTTGGAGCTGGTAAAATGGATTCTTGTGATTGTGATCATGCAATTCTTGAGAATCCGTTGGTTTTATCCCAAAAAATGTATTAGTTAGGCATGGATCTTATTCAGTCATCTATACACCTGGAAGAACTCTGCAAAGACTGGGACTGATTTTGTTCTCTGTATGAATTTTTTCATACAATGCATCTAAAAATCAGTTCATTTGCCAGATGTGAACAGCATGCTGCCAGATGAAGTCATTAAATCACAAACTGTTGCTCTGATTTAATCTTTGAAACATTTGATTGAAGTATAAAATATGACATGAGTCTGGAGATTTTTACCAGAAGAAATTCTTGAAAATATATTATACATTATTTCTTTTTGCAAAGAGCGTTTTAATCAGTGGTGTCATCAGTTACCTTTTTAGACATGTTCATTTTAAGTTTGGATGGAAAAATATACAACACAGTTATGGGAAAATGTAACTAAATACCATCTGGGGAAACTGGCTTTAACTGAAACAACATATTTAATAAGCCGTACAAAATATAAACAGTAGGTTATTCAGCCTGAGATAGTAGATTTCTCTTCTGTGTCCAGATCTTCCCAGGTAACAGCGACAACAACGTTCACAAAAAGAACATCTTTGAGCCGCCGTTCTACAGCCGATTTGTCCGCGTCCTGCCGTGGGAGTGGCACGAGCGCATCACCCTGCGGATGGAGCTTCTGGGCTGTGACGAGTAACGCCACGCTGAACAGTCACCTCCCTTTCCCCATCCCTGCTCCTCTTCCCTCCCTCCGTCCCTCCTGAGCACCACCTGCGCTGCCTTGCTCTCAGCTCTAAGGGGCAGCAAACAACAGAGTAGCACACCACTATCCAAAACCGTGGCTGGTCAGAGGTGGGAGTTGTTGCCCCTCACCACTGTTGGCAGGACCATCACTGAGCTAGGTTTCCTCTTGTGTTTTTGTTTTTTTTGTTGTTGTTTGTTTGTTTCCGGAAGTGATTGCTTATTACTTCACTTAAGTTGGGATCAGATCGTTTTCCCACCTGTTAGTTCAATAAAAAATGGTAATTTCCTGTGTCAGAAGTCAGGGGCAACAAAACTGCTAATGTACCAGTTGGTGCTGTTTGAACTCTGATCCTAGATCAATTCTACCTGGAACACTGAACCTCCAAGACCCACAGCTGGTGATGTACATAAGCTCCATTTTAAAAACAGGTTGCACATGACCTTTAATCAAACACCTGATTTTGCTTCAACACATATTAAATATATATTATCTAATCTATAGAATATACATTGAGATGTGTGGTTGATTATTTTTCTTAAAAGTTTTATTTCAAAGAAAATCTGATAAGTTCATCAGCAGAAAACCTAAACTTTGTCTTGACCTTTACTTTAAAAAAAAAAGAAAGAAAAAAGAAAATCTGTTGATCAAAACTATTTGCAGGCTAATTTTCAACATTTTTCTTTTTTTTGAGTAGAAATAAGAGACTTAACATCTCAAGATGTCCCAATATGTGTGCTGAAGTATTCTTTGCAGTGGATTCGAACAGTAAAATCCTCAGATTTTGTTTCCTCTTGTAGCTTTTTATTCTGCTTTATAATACTTAACATCCCAGGTGTAAATGTAGTGTTAGAGCATACATCTGTAGTAGCCCTAAAAAGGAGTAAATCCTAAAATAATTTTTACTGAACCTGTGTTTTAACGTGCGTTAAAGATGTGGCTGCTTCTAATCAAAGACAGTTTATGCCAACACACCCTCAGGTTTTTGTTTGTGGTTTCATTTAGAAAAATCCAGTTCCTGCACTTATACAGACATGGAAAGCAGAGGGGGAATGTTAAGCCCTCGTTGATGTGGGACGTAATCGGTTAATGAACCATCATCATCAGTCAGTTTAGCAGCCAAGCAGATGTAATCTCAAAGCCAGAGGAGACACCTTTGTTGGCAAAAACAGACAAAAATATTCTTAAATTATTGTTGTGTAAAAGAAAAAGAGGAAGCCCTTTTTTGCTCTTGAGGAGATTTACAAATATTGCTGTCATGTATTGGTAGTATATGTTCAGACCCATTACAGAACACATGCTTTAAAGTATTGACATCTTGGAAAGTGTTTTCACATTTTGCTACGACTTTTTAGTCACTTGGCCACTTTTTTTATGTTCAAGGTTCAAGGTTCAAGGTTCAAGGTTTAGTTTATTGCCATATAGTGTAATACACAATAGGAATTTTTTGCAGCCATAGG
>JBBBVU010000010.1:13423485-13437567 GCA_037177055.1 Atherinosoma microstoma
TAATCAGGTTGTCCAGTAATGAGAGACAGGAAACAAAGGAGCTGTATTAAGTTCAGGAAGTAGCGGAGTTGTGCAACTAGCCCATTTCTAGGTGCAGCCGAGGTGTTGAGGGGATCCGGTTTGGTGTCATCAGGATTGAGCTTCTGCTTTTTGCAGATGATGTGGTTCTATTGGATTCATCGGGCCGTGATCTCCAGCTCTCGCTGGAACGATTTGCAGCCGAGTGTGAAGCGGTTGGGATGAGAATCAGCACCTCCAAATCCGAAAACCATGGTCCTCAGCCAGAAAGGGTTGAGTTTTTCCGCCCCAAGTGGAGGAGTTCAAGTATCTCGGGGTGTTGTTCACGAGTGAGGGAAGGATGGAGCGGGAGATCGATTGGTGGATCGGTGCAGCGTCTGCAGTGATGCGGGCTCTGCATTGGTCCATCGTGGTCAAGAAGGATCTGAAGAAGGTAAAGCTCTCGATTTATCGGTCGATCTACATTCCCACCCTCACCTACGATTACGAGTTCTGGGTAGTGACCGAAAGAACGAGATCGCGAATACAAGCGGCCGAAATGAATTTCCTCCCCAGGGTGGCCGGGCTCTCCCTTAGAGATAGGGTGAGAAGCTCGGTCATCCAGGAGGGGCTCAGAGTAGAGCCGCTGCTCCTCCGCATCGAGAGGAGCCAGATGAGGTGTTTTGGGCATGTCCATCTGGGAGGAGACCCCAGCAAGACCCAGGATACCCTGGAGGGATAATGTCTTCCGGCTGGCCTGGGAACGCCTCAGGATCCCCCCAGAGGAGCTGGAAGAAATGGCTGATGACAGGGAACTCTGCTTCCCTCTTAGGCAGCTGCCCTGATGACTTGACCCCGGAAAAGCAGCAAGAAAATGGATGGATGGTAAAAATCAGAAAACGTCCCGATATGATGACTGCAAAGTTAAATGGCCAGTAATGCTGCAGAAACACTGGGAAAACCTTTTTGTTTGTGCAGCAGTGCTTAAAGCCATACAATGGAGGATCAGCTTAAGTAAACAGTTGTTTGGGCTTTTTTGCTTTTAAGAATTTTTGCTTTACTTTTTACATTAGATGTCCACTATTGTTGTAATAATCAATTCATTATTTCTTAAAATCTTATTTTCATGTGCTTCCCTTTTCCCTGTCTGTACCCCTGCCAGTGACCTCTTATGTAAAATTTTCTAGACCCGCCCCGGGTCTTGGAGCCTTTTTGCTGTTGTGTTAAATGCTGCACTGGTGTATCTGCACGGGCGATGAGGTCACTCGTTGCTCCATTACTAGGAGTTCAAAGGGGATGCCTCGGCTAGTGACGTAAGCGCGCGCTCCTGTGGATGGCAGGACGGTCCGGCCAGAGGAGAGACACGGCAGAGGATGAGGAGAAGGTGATCTGATCCGAAGACGCGCTGGACGGAAGACTTCTCATCGGTGTGTTAGATTTTTTGTTGCTTTTATTTAATTTTTTCTTACGAGTGCAGACATTTGACCACGATCAAACGTACTAAATACATTTTTCGTCGGATATAACACGAATATTTAGGCTTTAAATGACTTTTAAAGCAGTTATATTCAGCAGTTAATAAAGGGGTCTCAGGTAAGACGGAACAGCTGTTTTTACTTATAACCTTAGCAGAAATTAATTCTATAAACATGATCACCTATTTACTCAGATCATGGCATTGCATAAACATTTTTGATTCGGTTTCTGCTTTCATTTTGAAATAATATTTTCTTTATTAATTCTTATGATCAGTCTTTATATGGTTATTTAAAGTCAATTCATTCAAGGAAAAGACTTGACTTGACTTGTTTTTTTTTATTTAAAAAAACAAACAAACAAAAAGACAACTAAATAGCTTTTTTTTCTTCCTTTCTTTTGGAGTTAAATTGCAAACTTTCAAAATGTTTTCTTTATAATACAATTAGATCGACCTAATATCACACATCTTAATTTGTGACTAAAATGCTGACTGGATCAAAAACCGCAAGGGAGGTTTTTGGAGTTATAAACCAAAATATGTAAAGTTTTAACTTCATTCTGGCTCCCGCTGCTGGAGCTGAATAAAGAGGACCATGTTTTTTGCCCATCTCTCCTCAGCACCATGCTCGGTCTACAGCGCCCCCTACTGGTCCTCTGCGTGTGCCTGCTGCTGCCAGGCAGCCAGAGCAGGATCGTCGGGTACAACAATGGCTTTCACTACCAGGACATCAGCAACGGGGACGGAAACGGAGAGAGTAAGTGAAGCACTTTCTGAGACTGTTTGCAATTAAATAAAGAACATGGAGTCTGAAGATTTGCGAGGGTTCGCTGAGAGACACATGAGCTGCACGCAATATTTGTGTACATAATAACAAAGCTGGCTGGAAGTGGGAAGACAACTAACCTATAATTCATGGAGCAAGCAGTCTGTTAAGGTTGTCAAAACAAACTTTGCTAGTGAGTGATGTTGCGCTCTGTAATGGGCGCGTGTTTAGGATGTTGTTTTATCCTCGTTTCCTTCTGCATCAGTGAACAAATCAATGTTTCTGTGACTTTCTAAACAGATCTTGCAGCATTTAATTTCTTGTTATTAACTTGATGTGATCCTGCATTACATTAGACCAATTGAACAAATGTTGGACATTTATAACCATTATTAGCACTACAGTTAAATGAAGGTAAATTATTTTAGATTGGGAAGGATTGAAAACAAAGCAGGGGAAAAAAAAGAAAGATTGAAATGACTTTTCTAAGATGAGTTTGAAATGTTGGAATAAGTTAAGAAGGCCAGGTTTTACTTTGTGAGCGGGTGTAATGGTGAGAAAACCAGGGATTTGAATTAAGAATACTGCAAATAGAATTTGCGGTGTATTTTAAACACGTGTTGCAGAAAAAGTAGGCCCCTACATACTGTGAGAATATGGAAACTTTACACATTTACACAAGTTTAGTAGCCTACTACCTGTTTACACAGCAGGTGTTAAAAGTAAAGGCCTGGGTGAGTCATTCCTTCTCTACAAAGTTCAAAGTTCAACTCACGTTTCTGGTCTTTTTGTTTCTGCTGTATTTAGTTTCCTTCAACGGGATTCGTCTCCATGTGGAATCGCCCCAGCCTTCAGTTTCAGCCATCAGAGGAAGCAGCGTCACGCTTCCCTGTCAATACCGCTACGAACCGGAGCTGAGCATGCCCCGCAGGGCCCGTGTCAAATGGTCCTGGCTGCCTGCTAACACCATCACTACATCTATTTCCCCCGAAGCCTTTACCAGAGAAACTGAGGTTATGGTCGCTATGGGCAACCGTCATCGCAGCTACGGCAGCTTCCGGGGCCGCGTGCGTCTGAGACGCTCAGCTCCAGGGGACCTGTCCCTTGTGATCAATGAGCTGCAGCTGAACGACACAGGGAGGTATCGCTGTGAAGTGATTGACGGTCTGGAGGATGACAGTGCCACAGTGGAGCTGGAGCTGAGTGGTGAGATACATGTTTCATGTACATCTTAAATGTTTGTTGCTGAATGAGTCCATAACGAGGTCCCCACAATTCTTAAAAGAAACATAAACTCAACATAGACTGCACATAAGTGGATGTAGCCAGCTTGATGTCAATCATGGGTTTAAGATTTATTTTGCTTTAACGCGTTTTCTTTTTGGTGCTGGAGTGTCTGTGGTGGTTTTAGAAGGACCCAAATGACTGCAAGAAGAGAAATCTAGAAAATCCAAACAGAAACATATAATCAGGAGTGAATATAACTAATTGTAACCATAATAACTTGTAGGAAAAATTCATTGACTAAGTATTTTATGAGGGAAGTTAGCATTTTTCTAATGGAAATCTGTTGGTATCTGAGATGTTTTGGAAATTGCACTTCCTCAAAATGCTGTAATATGTTGAGGCTGTTTTTTTAGCTTCATGTTTCGGAGCTGGTGACTGCATCCGTCTTCTGTATCATCATTTGTCAGCCTTGTTGTCAGTTTGTCCCATGGGCCTGTCAGGGAACTGCAATTGCAACCTTTAATGTGCCCTCAAAACATGGATGTAGTAAGCATGGATGCAAAATATAAGACTTCATATGGAGATTTATGGATTCCGGTTTCAAGCATCACAAGCCAGATGCACCCTCGCGCTCAAATATGGTGATTTTTTAGCTCAAAAGAAAACAAAATAGTAATACTTAACCTAAGACTTAGAAAATGGTTATCCACAATCCATTGAGTGATACTGCAGCAGCAACATACACTTATACAACAGCATGGTAAAAACAAATGACCTGTAGATCAATTTGATAAAAGAAACCAAACCTCATTTGGAGCAATTTGAGAAGCTTGAAATCCTTTTTAGTCGGTGCTGCTGTCATTGTGTATAAGCCTTGTTTTCAGTTCTTCAATATTTCCAAAACACATCCATACACTTTTATTAAAAACATGTTTAGATATTTGTATGTCACATAACAGAGACAGACAAAGAAAATTTTCCCTTTTTGTGTCACCTGGTTGTTGTTTTTTTATTTTTAGGTTTAGTAGTAAAGGATTGTATATAAAGTGCTTTTCTAGCTTTATTTGACCATCAAAATTGCTTTTACACTACATGCAATATTCAACCAATCGCACTCACAGGAATTCTTGATATATACACAGTGCTTCATATATGTCATACACACATATTCATACCCCACAGTAAACATGAACAGTATCCCCCTGTGTTGTAAGGTTCAGTTATATACACTGACTGAACAAATTTCATTACAGTGACTGGGTTTTATACTGGATTCCAGTATTTGCTAATGTGAACTGTATACATCATAATGCGTAATTTGTAGATATTTCTAGAACTAATTTTTAAGTACTCACATCATATCACCCAGTCACTGTACCCCAGTGTTCTGTACAGGTTTTTCCCCCCACAAACAAACCAACTATAAAGTGTGTTTTTACGCATTTATTTAGTTTAAAGCCTCATAGCAAGTCAAATTAAATTTCTTAGATCCTATTTTTATGATTATTGCATTTTCAGAGACCCTTTATAACGTAATAAATACATTTGGCTTCGTTGTCTGACTGGCAGTGTTTTGTAAATGAAAATGAGTTGGATGATTTTGGATGGTAGAGATTATAAGTGGTCATTAAACACTTCTCTTCCATATGTAGGTGTGGTATTCCCCTATTATTCTCAGAAAGGACGCTACCATTTCAACTACTTTGGGGCCCAGCAAGCATGCCTGGATCAGGATGCCACTATGGCCACCTTTGAGCAGCTCTTTGGAGCGTGGGAGGAAGGCCTAGACTGGTGCAATGCTGGCTGGTTGGCTGATGGCACAGTACACTACCCAATCACAGTCCCTCGTGATGGCTGTGGAGGTTTGCACTTAGCTCCTGGTCTGCGCAGCTATGGACAGCAGCATCGCTTCCTCAACCGCTATGATGCCTTCTGCTTCTCAGCTTCTATCAAAGGTCAGTATGACATCTTTTTTTAGATCACTTTTTTTTTTTTTTTTAGATACAATCTGTTGAATGATTATTCTCTCCCGCCTTAGGGACTGTTTACTTCTTGAAGCACCTGACTAAGCTTAACTTTACTGAAGCAGTCCAGGCCTGTGCCAGGGATGGAAGTCAAATAGCCAAAGTAGGCCAGATGTATTCTGCATGGAAACTGATGGGATTGGACCGATGTGATGCTGGCTGGCTGGCGGATGGAAGTGTCCGTTATCCTATCACACATGCTCGAGCTAACTGTGGCCCACCACAACCGGGTGTGCGTAGCTTTGGGTTCCCCCCTCTGTACCAGAAATTTGGTGTCTACTGTTATCGGTAGATGGTCTGACTGAGCTCAAGACAACAACACATCAGTCGAACATTGAACCGGTTCAAAGCTCTGCCCTGCAGGTTAGCATTGTGTCGTCACACTACATCTTTACAAGACCAGTGTCTCAGTATTGAACTTGAATACCAGTCAACAACTGTGAGAAAACTATGCACATTCTTCATGTGATGCCACTTGAACTCAATAAATATGACATAAACAGATTTGGATACAGGAACATTACATCCATAAATCACTGATAAAGCATCTCATCCTAAAACAATAAGTGTTGTCCCTCTGCCTCAGTTGGAAACCACAGTTTTCTCCCAATAATTTATATCATCATTAGTCAGCTATGTATATTGGGTGACATGCATTCGTTCTTATTCTGTGCTCCAGTGTATCCCAGAGTTGTTGAATGGGGTCGAAGTTGAAGTTTTTGTGTCATGTTGAGAAAAGAAATGTTTTCCTTAATGTCAGAAGCCCACTGTAGGAAATATGCATGATTGTTTTGCGATTCAGTCTTCTGTTCATTTGACTTGAGGCCAAAATTATACCATTGGCCAGATAATGTAAAACAATCAAACTTCGACAAGGACAAGGATATCATGCAGTGTTTTTTATTTTTATTTTTATTCTTTTTATTGGATTTAGTCATATGGCTGTAAATTTTCCTCATGGCTTTTTACTTAACTCTGTGCAGAAATTTGCCTGAATAATTTTTTATTTTTATCCACCACAAAATCTTTCCATTCAAGTGAATTCTTTCCTCTTCAGTCATACATCAGTCTTAATCTACCTATATTTATTCAACAGTTTACAGAAACTCACTTTTGTGCCTTACCAAAGGGCGCCTTGATGACTGAGGCAGAGTTTCCTCGTTATTTTTCTGTCAGATTTTCCCAGTTTGTCCATAGATTTCCATCTCATGATTGTAATCTGGCTAACTGCAGGTTAGTATCACCATGAACTCCTTATGTCTTTTTAACAATGTAAAATATATTCTGTTGACCAGTTTATTACATAAAATGTGTCTTAGCTCTGTGATGAGTACAATGGAAGTTGTGAGCTCTACTTTGTGTTCTTGTAATCTATAGACCCTGTTGTTTACATTCTGTGTGGAAAAAACAGTGCTTCGTCTCATGTGTACCCTTTATGTTTTTCAATGTGTCTATGCATTTGTACAATTTTTTACAAATAATAAAAATACTACTGTAAATATATATTTTTTGTTATTCAAGCTACATTCACTAGAAAACAAAATTATAATTTTAGAAAATATTTAAACTTCGAAGGTACTGAAAATCTTGACGAAACTCTATGTTAAAGACCTACTATTGGCTCTGAACATATCTATAGGGATGTTCCTGAGATCATTGTGTGTTTTTGGACCCTCAGTATCCCTTTCCTTCTCCTGTTGGCCCAGTGGGGATTGATCTGACTCCAGCTGTGTTCTTGTTGTTTCAACTACTTTTGATTCTCTTCTTCTCTTGAGCCATCTTGACGCTATTTGTTGAATCAAGAGTAATCCAGGTGGCTCCCCTTTCTCCATCAATGCCTTATATTAACTTAAGGCTCATGGCCAAAGAACGGGCAACAAAGTTCCTGCATCCAACTTCCAATAGTAAGCACATGGTTCTCCATTTCATCTTTTGACACATCCTGCATACGTGGAGTTTCCTGTCGTAGGTCAACCGATCTACCCTGTCCAGTTCCACGTCCCACAAAGTGGATGGGCTGTTTGGAGGATCAGAACTGTTTCTCTCTTCCCCTCTATTTAAGCTGTTCAGGTTTGGTAAATTTGGGCTGGTTAAGGAAGAAACTGAAAAGTAAAAATTGACAACACACATTGGTTCTGACTCACTGATAAACCACTGATGCAGCACAGCTTGAGATGCCAAGAGAGATGAATGTTATACAGCAAGGGTGAATTTTTTGGGGGGCTGTTCATGCATAATGTAACAATTTTTAACCATAAAGTTAGGCTATTTTCATCAGGAGATCTCCAGATCTGCAACAAAATGACAAATGGCTTGCACACTGTATGCCAAACCTGACCTGCAAGCCAGACCAGAGAAGGTTTTTGCATGTTGAAATTAGCTGAGTTCAAGCCTCACTCTATCATTGACAACGCTCTATGTTAGGCTCAGCTATGCTAATACCTGTGAGACTTCCTAGAACACAGTGTAACTATATACCTTGGAGTGGGAAGTTGGACCTGAAGTCCTGTGCAGGACACTACCATGAGTGTGCTCTTGCCTGCTGTGGATTTTTTTTTAAAAATTGTATCACGGGGTCCATAGCTTCAATGTCCTGCTCTAAAGTCCTGCTCAAATCTTCTCAACTTTGAGGCAGCAAAGGAAAATATGAGGGAACAAATACACAAGTGAATGAATAAATGTAGATATAATGTATAAATAAAAGATAACTTGTACATTTCTACATTAAATCAGAAGTTATTCAAACAATAACAGTCTTAAACAAATAGCATCCACCCCTCTGTGAGCTTTATGCCAACATTAGCATACAAAATATTATCAACCAATCATGGAAAAAACAGTATAAGCTGAGATAATGATATTCCAAACCCAGCCTTACAGCATAAATATTGGCTTCAGGTTTCAACATCACTCTTATGTGCATCCCTCACAAATCCTCATATTTCCAAATTAGATATAAGAACTCAAAACTGTTGAATCTTTTGCACAGCGAAGTTCAAGAGAAGCAACATTTACCTAATTTGTTTTTGTAGTGGAGGAGGACTTTCATAAATGCACCACTGGTCAAGACCCCCACAATCTTTGCTTACTTCCTTGATCAGAAATTGCAGCTTAGAGAAGTGAGATGTGTCACTGATCCAAACAAAACAGCCACTGTACTTAAAGCCAATGTGCACCACTCTGTCTGGGCACCATGCCCGCACTTTAAGATTAACGTAGACAAACACCTTGCAACTCCCCCTTGTATCTGGCTGTGAACACAGCTCCCACTGATTACATGCCCAGCAATGTTTCATAAACACATTTTATTTACACCTGCTGGACAAACATGAATCCACACACATGCACACTCAAACATGGATTACGTACCTGCACAGTCTTCCACACACACAGATTACTGCACACTATGGAATGACAACTGCGCCTCATGTATGCAAGTAAACAAGCAACCAAAGACAACCTCATATATACACACACTACTCACTCTGTTGAGACATACACACACACTCCCAAACATGCATATGCACACAGAGCAGGTCTGTCAGCAGGGACTGCCAGTGATGAAGGTAGCTGTTGTAAAGGCTGATGAAGGAGCTATTTATTGTATGTTGTTTCATGGTTTAGTAGCACAGGAAAGGAAAAAAACAAACAAACAAACAAAATAAAACAAACTAAATGCCAGTTTTTTTTCTCTGGCTCTGCAGAGTTTACCTTTAATGTTGCTGTTCCAAAGAGATCTGTTGCCAGGAAAAGGCAGAAAATGTCAGCATTTGACTCTCATGCATTTAGTAAGACTCAACATAAAAAGCCTTTTAAAGTTGTTCAGGTCAGATTATCTCTTGGTTTGAATGATAATAGGTTTGCGAGCAAGATAATAACTTCAATGACACAAATTGTTCCAAGTTTTATTTGGCACAGAACAGTACAGTAAACTATGTTCACATCAGGGTTCAGAATCTGATCAGTCACAACCGAAGTAATGTCGGTGTGCTCATAGTTTCGTTTATTTGTTAAGATATTTCAGTTTGAGAAGCACTGAATTAAAAACACTGTAATACATCCACATTAATTTCTGTGTCATCACTTTTCCTCAGATGTCCTCCACACAATCATTAGATATTGCCCTACTGGGAAATTCAACCATATTCTTTTGTATTCTGTGGTGTTTTTCCATGAAAGACTGAGATGTGTCAGTGTTTGCGAGTTGTTCTGTGAGAGGCCTATAGAGAGGTCTGCTCTCACAGATGAAGCAAATCTTGACCTTAGAAGGTCATCGTCAATGTTTTACAGCTTCCTCGTGTACCCCAAGCTCTCTACGTCCTTAATGTAATTTCTGGTTGCTTCAATGCTTCTGTTATTATGTTTATGCTGATAACTCTGTCGCGTAACACACAGCCAAAAACCTGCACACAGAGATGTCTGAGGCTTTTATTAAAAACAAAAAGTCAACTTGTCATTGTCTGTAGAGTTGGATCTTAGAACTAAAAAGTCAATTAACATGTTGAGGATGAATAAATCAAGCAGTTAAAAGTTGTCTGCTCTGTAAGTTATTGACAGATCCTGCTGTTCAGAGACCTTGAGTGAGAATATTTACAGTGAGAAACTCATCACACAACTAACACTGAAGCCACAATTCTCATGTCAGTGTCGACAGAGGTCAACCCACTGGATTTGCTCTTGAGAAGTGACAAAAACACAACCTGCAAAAGTGGATGTGCATCTTTGACACCATTAGATGACCCAGTGAGGTGAAGCTGTGCACTGTCCTGCCTATCGGCAGTTCTCGCTTGATATGTATAAGTTACAACAAATAAGGATTATTCCTTTTCTTTTTTCTTACCCTTTTTGGCTTTTGTTCTGTTTAAAGTCCACTGGATTCAAATGATTAGCACAAAAATGGCAGAAGACTTTGAAAGTGCGTTAAGTGCTGATTATTTCAATCCAGATTTGTTGCACTTAGATCGTGTTGTGACTTAGATTTCTATCGATCATTGAATGGAACAGCACAATCATTTTAGTGTACAGTACCAGTCAAAAGCTTGTTCAAACTTCTGATTGGTAGTGTATCTGATACTTTGTTGGTCTTGTTGCAGAGTGGAGTATGTGATAAGATGAAAAGCTGGAAACGAGCTTGCATTTTTCTCCATCTTTTCATTTTTTTTAGATGTAAAGCAGTGAGATATTTTGTGAACCTCAAGGCCTCTTCTGACTATTCTGCTGAAAAAAACAAACAAATCCTGTACCTTGTACCACTGTCACAACCAGAAACTTCAATCCTTGTGAAAGTCTACATTGTGAAAAACAGCTTTTTTCACCGATTTAAAACAAGCTGTCTTAGACTCTGAGACCAAAAAACAAAACAAAAAACAAAACCAACAACTAAAGAAAAAAAAATCAAGAAAAATACCCATATAACATAAAAAAAAGTTTTTGAATTTGAAAGCGCTTACTAATCTGTTCAAAAACAGTCAAATAGTCCTGCAAGAGACCGTTTGACAGTTTCTTTTTCAACCTAACTTGTGTGCAGTGCTGACAACTGATTGTAGTAAAACAAATAAACAAACAAACAAACAAAAAACAGGCAGTGAACAAGGAAATTTCTAATACTGGATTATAAATTAGATGCAATCTAATCTGCCTTCAGAGGCTGCTGGCTGCAACTCAAAGATTCAAAACATGAGTCAGCTTCAGTAGCACTGTCTAAATGTGTTTTAATGTGTGTGTGTATATACAGGGTAGGGCAGGCTATCATTTTGGTCGGGCATTAGTGTCAATGCTGCATTACAAGAGGGGTCCTTTGTGGCTCTGTGTATGTCCATTCAGTGCTGCTCAGAGCAGTTTCCTCTGTTCCTGTTGGCTGCCGACACCTTTACTTCTTCTCCTGAGTGACCTTTTGTGTAGCCTGTTACTGCTGGCGCCGGCTGCGGGGAGAAAAGGTATGCATACTGATGACATCATACAAACAGTGAACATTGTTGTGAAGAGTCTGATTGACAAGCTGGTTCCTCATCAGTGTAATGTTATATGTTAGCCTTACAGGAGGTGGATTTCCTACTTTAAACCTGCTTCTCTGACAATTTGAAACACTGTAAGATTTATGTTTAGCTTGTTTTAAGATTTAAACCTGTTTGGTCCGGGTTTCCCATTTCCTGTCCATGAATACACAAAGACACCCAAACTTCCTTGGGGTTTAGTTTATTGACATCAAGCACCTATATCAGACAACTTTCCATTGATGGGTTTGAAGTGTGGCATTGCAAGAGGAAGCCAGATATAGACTACAATGCTAGTGGTTGTAATTCGGTAGAAGAAGTAGTTGTCCTAACTGGAAACTAAGAGTATGTTGTGCAAAAAAGGGATCATCTGCCAGAAACTGACGAAGCGGCTGTGGGTCGCTCAGTTTCTCGGTTTCTCTGTGTCTTGGGTCTGCTGCTGTTCCTCTCGGCACAAAACCGAAAAGACACAAAAATACAGGCGATATTGTGTCAATTTTAACAGAAAACATATGTTTTGCTTCACGTTTGTGCTTTAATGAATTAATAACAAGTGCAGACAAAGAGATTGGAAACGATATTCATGCATGTTGCTCCTTCACTGTTCGGGTTTTATGTTTATGTTTCTTTGCGTTAACAATATAAAGTCTAATTAATCATTTCCACTGATGACAGTAAATTTCTTCACAATAAATTTTACTTTAAATGGCCTGATTTAATTCAAAGTCATACTGTACAAATACTGGCCAACTAGCATTTTAAATTCGCCCTCGTGGCCTTTTAAAGTGGTAGTTAGTCAAAATGACAGTTTTTGCCTCGGTTAAAAACTACCACTCTGTGGAGTAATTCCACCTTAAAAAAACATAAGAGTTGATGGAAGGTACGCTACTTATTGGCCAGTAATCTAGTTCATTTGACTCTTTTGAGTGTATTGCAGCCATTTAAAGTACATTTTTTGTTTTATTGACAATAACATGAGCCAGTTTTAAAGGCTGCGTATGCTCTTACGGCCACTTAATCAGTTTCTGGCAGACGATAACTTTTTGGCACAACAGGTACATTTCTAAACTAAACAAAAAACATTTTATTTTATTTTCCTAAACTGCTTTCCTTGAACTCGTTGGAAAACATCATAAGGTTGAGGAAAAATGGTTCAAAAAATTCTTATGGACTGGAAAAAACAACCATGTTGCAGTGAGAATCCAGCCACACTCGAACTCAGCTGCAATCTGGGTCTGCAGCACTGAAACTACATCATCAAAAAAGTGCCGTAGATATTTAATCTAAGACAATCATTACATGTTCTTACACAGAGGCCACAACCTACTGTATCATAAGATAAGCTAGTACGTAAAATATTACCTTTTCATCATAGTTTGTCATTAAGACAGGAAAGAAAAGGGTCAAGTTGAAATTTGTGGCTGCAAGAAATTGTGGAACAAAATGACTTGTACACACAAACATTTATTTTTACGACCACAAGTTTTTCTATGCATCTATCATCTATATGCAAACACAGGTTTTGGGCGCTAAAACCGATCTTTTTTCAAAATACCGGTTCCACCATCCTTCAGCCGTAACATTTTCCTCCTGACTGGAAACCAGGGTTTTTAGGCTTGCAATGTCAGATTGTGCACTGCGGCTTAGATGTGTGATTTGTTAATATGGCAACAGCCGACTTAGCCAAGATAGCAATGATGCTAACTGAGCTAACAGGACTTCTCACATGTTTTCAAATAAGTGTAAAATTACGAGCTGAATATATTGAACCAGACTTGGTCACCTCGATAATGTCTTCTAACAATTCTTTGCTGAATCCGCCACAGTACGCGTTCAAAATGGCTGGTTTATTTAAGTCAGCTTGCTAGCATGGAACGCATGCACAAAGCGAAACTCAGCTGAAACATCACGCATGCGTCCTGGAGGAAAAAGTTGTATAGTACGGTTTTTCAGCCACTGCTTGGAAGCAACGGCTCCATGTACATAGATGTCACTGTGCCATTAGACGAGGCCGGAATGCTGAGTTTTATGGTCAAAAATTTAAGGAGTGGGTCTTTAATGTTTGCTGGCTCAGACCAGAGACAGCTGCTTTGTTACATAATTTGAATCTATGTTAGGTCAGAAGTGAGTCACAGTACTGTTTCCAATTTTTCAAATTGGGTAATAACACAAAACAAGCGACAAAGGGTTTCGCATTTGTGCAAGTTTTTTGTAATTGCTTCATTCACATTTTAAGTCTAAAAGTCTGCAACCAAGCTAAAAGTTTTGCTGCATATGTTTCCCTACTATCTACTTTTAACTCTGTCCTGAAGGTAAAACATAGAAACACAAGCTAAGTATCACATTATGCTTGATAAATCCATATTTAAGAAATTCTCTATAAGCTCACCTTCTATGCACTCCACCTCTGGTTTTTCCCACTGCCCATTTGCCATACAGTGTATGACAGGGAGGTGCCGCAGTGTGTAACCTGCATCACACTGGTAACGGACTATAGAGTCAACGGGGTATTGTTCTCTGCTGCTGCCCATTGGCTGGCCGTGTTCCACCTCGGGAGGAGCTCCACATATGACTGACATAGTAAAAAGGGGGGGGGGG
>JBBBVU010000010.1:13462320-13478204 GCA_037177055.1 Atherinosoma microstoma
TTATTGCCAAGAAGCATTGTTACAACAGAGAAATAATCTACCAAACACAAATTTCCGAACTTTTTGTTCGATGTTTAAATACATACACACACACATATATATTCATCTACATAACTATGTGTATTAAAATCAAAAACATAAGCTAAAGAAAAAAACTTCAATGCAATAGTTTTCTGATGCTAAAACTACCAGGTCTATTGAATCAGTTTTCCCAGATAGTAAAAAGTGTTTGGCCAAATTATGGTCCACATCTGTAGTTTTGTTTAACTCATATTTACATTGACTTACAGCATTGACTCCATGTGATTGTCACTGCCAAAACTCAGCCACATGACCACCACGTGTGGCCCACGAGACACTTCCCCAAACCTACAGCCAGGGGGCAACTGGCAGGTGGCCCTACCAAACACTTGCCGTAACTGAGCCATAAGTGCCAAAAGTAGCCTGGATTAAGCCCAAATATGTCTGCTATCTGGGGTTTGCAGTTGCAAATGGGGATATTGACAATTGTAAATCACAGAAGGATGCCCTCTCTGAACTGGCCATGTAGTTAATCGAATACTGCTGGCTTTTAACCAGAACTTCAACATTTATTTGATCTTTAGCATCTGTGTTTCTTAGCAAGCTAATGAGCTCTGCTAAGATGTGTTAACCTTTAGCTAAAAAGACCACAGTCTCACAATTTTACCAGCATGCTTGTAGGCAGAGAAGAAAACTCTCAGATGACATCCACATGATCCCTGAGAATAAAAAGAAGACAGCTCCCTTACATGTGGAACTCTGGAAACAGAGTTGCGCTCTGAACAGACTTTGCACTTGCAAATTTAGACATTATGACTCAGAAAGTATAAATACACCACTTTAATGGATTGAGGCAGTGTCCAGCTAGGTATAAATGAACAGACAAATACACGCAACTATAATTACACACAACCACCTCATTTGCAACAGCAAATATCCTATATTGAAATATATTTCTTTATAAATGTCAGTGGCCTGTACATCAGAGTACCTCCACAGTTTACACAGTAAAACTTGATTTGCAGGATATTGCATGACTGACTGTAAATCAGCTCTGAGAGAGGAGGAAAGGCTCTATGGCTGCCAGGTAAAGATAGAATATATCTAATTTATATGAAAATGGTGTCGTGAATAACCAACATGTTAGTGTAATGATGCAACCAAGGGTCCACTAACATTTATAAAAAACTTTGTCCCCCCTCTTCAGTTAAAACCATACCAAGCAGATGCTGCTTTAGTAAAACAGATATTTATTTAGTAAAACTGTTATTTATGACAGCTGAGTAGTTTATTTCTGAGGTAATCAACAGACTTTTCTTTGTGTTCAGGATGAGAAGTCCTGAACTGGAGTAGTAACCTGTTTGGTTTCATACTGTCAGATGCTCATATTTTGAGACATACTTGACATACTTTAGTCTCTCTTCATTACCCACCATAACCACTACCATTACTTGATCATACCTAGCCAAGACCAGGACAACATATGTTGTCATATTTTCTTGTTTCTTTTTGTTGTTGTTGATTCATCATCATTTGACAAAAAAGTATGTTTCATCTAGCCTAGCCTAGCCTAGCCTAGCCTACCCTCAGTTTGGGAACAACTGGTTTAGGGTAAGATTTTGGGTAAAGGTTTACGGCATGCATTGTGTGAATGGAGAGTCCCCTGGCATAAATAAACTACACATGTGTAATGCGTGTATGTAAGGATGTACTGTATATCATGTAGGATCTGGACTGCGGGTAAAAAGAAAAAGAAGAAAAATCACAGGAGGAATTTAGACTTAAACTAAACTGTGCAGGATGATATTTGTTCGGTGTTTAGATTCTTACACTGACAGACAATTTCTTTGAGTTTACTCTACATCTGAGCTCAAAGTGTCAGTATTTAAACCAAGGAAAGGACAAATGAGTGTGGATGGAGATGAGAGCACAGTTTAACTTGAAAGACATCGAAGCGATCATTGAATTGTTTTTCTGAAGTTTTCATTTCTACCATTTTGAATCTCTCCTCAATGAATGCTGCTGTGTCTGTCAATGGTCAGAAGATGTCACTAACTGCCTCAAGACAAATTTTCTACCCATGAAGTGACTACAGATAGATTACAGATAGTCCTGCAATCTTTGAGTCACTAAATATATATATGCGCTGTATATAAATACATTGTGACCATGAGATTTTCTCTCTGTGAACCCAGGACTGTCGATACAAAAACCTCCTGATATAAAAATGAAGACTGCTGCTGGTCATAAGGACTTCTTTCAATGAGTTCTGGTTTGACATCTACCAGCAGGGGTTAGTGTTGGTGCATGCATGTGTGTGTATGTGTGTTGACACAGTCTCTTGCAGCCTATCAAGTAGGAGGGCAACATTTTTTACAACCTCTCCAAAGAAGTGAATGGCCACTTTATAGCAGCCAAGTCTTGCTCATTAAATATATATGCGTGTGTGTGTGCGTGCGTGTGCGTGCGTGTGTGTGTGTGTGTGTGTGTGTGTGTAAGTGTGTGTGTTTGTAAGACTCACTGACATCTCTGGTGACACATCTGGAGAAGATGTATGAGCAGAAGTTTCTAATGTTCTCTATTACTCTGTAATGGACTTTGATTATTTGATTTAAAAGGAAATCATGGATGCAGTTAAATGTTGCCGCCACACTGTCGAGGGCTCAGAACAATAATGAAAATAAAATAATATCTGTCATAGGCACCAACACAAAGAAAAAAATACAAATAAGAGCAGAGGAGATAAAAATTGGACCTTGATAGAAGAAACACTTTTTGCCAGTTTTTTTCTTTAATATGTCAAAAAAGAAAAGCAAACCATGTGCATGAGGGCACATGTGCCTAAGAACTCTTAACCTGGATTTTGACTGAAAGCAGAGTCTCTCAGTTCTGGTCCTCCCACCCTGCATGTTTTAGATGTTTCCACACTTTAAAGACCCACTATTTAACTATCTTCTCAGTGACGCGCCCCCTATCGACGGCTAATTCGGCATCCATCTTGGATCCTACCTGTAGTGTGAGCTCTCTCCAGACAGTAAAAAACAATCTTTTCTCAACCCTTGTCTTATCTCTTGCTCTTGCAACACACCTGGCTGATGACCCATTAACAGCTTAATTAAGTTAAACATTTAAAAGCTTAAATTTTATTATACCCAAATATAAATACTAATATTTAATTGCTCATGAATGATCTAAATGAAGAATTTCCCTCTGGGGATCAATATTTCTGATTCTGATTAAGCTAAAGGTCTAACAGTTTAAAGGTTTAGTGCACCCCTAAACAGTTTTAAGATGTAGTGTATGATCATTAGCATCTATGATCACAAGCATCTATAATCATATGTAATTTTATCATTAACTTGGAACTAATCTAATCTGTTTCAGCAGATGGCCTCTTATTGTCATGTATGTTGGGGCGCTAGTCTCTTGAGTGAATCCAGATGTGATTTAGGAATGTTTACCAAGCCTATATAAACAGCGGTTTCGAGAGCATCAGTAGGATTTTCGTATTTGCCCCTGAAGTCCTCACAGATTCTGCAGATCTGTTTTGTCAACCGACTTTCTTGTAATAAACCTTTTTCTATTATAAAGTCGTTGTCCGGAGAACTTTTTTTCTGCAAAGCCATCCACATCACCTGTTCCAGATACATCAAAGACTTATTACACCAAAATATCAAATACTAACAAATGGATCAATGTTTGTTCCATCTAAATATGTTTCCTGAAACTTTATTGAAAATATGTATTTTTGTTCTCATTTATAGTATGCAGACATAAGCTTCAGTTGGTCAGTCATCATGGTTAACTCTGTGCCCAACAACAGATGCATAGAGGATATTAGTGAAGACAGAGTATTTATGTATACATATTTTTACGTATTATTTTATATCATAATACTTGTGTTTCACATCCACGGACTATGGCTACTGTTGAAGTCCCATGTGAAGTTCTCTATGAAGTTGTTAAGACAATACAAACTAAAAATCCTGAGGAACTTTTGATATTAATAATAATAATAATAATCACAAAACGTCAGTCATGTTTCTGTGATGGATTAACTGAGGGATGTGGTGGAATGATGTACACTGAAGATGGTATTGAGCAATCTCAGATCATCCACTTCATTGCACCTTGATGGACCAAAACACGGTAGTAGTGGATGGCTCCTCTCTCTTTAATGCAGGACTGAGAGACTCAGAAGATCCTTCATGCTTGCAGTCATTAGGCTTTTTAACTTTTCTGTAAATGGTAGATGAGCTGCCAGACGAATAGATTTCCCTTTGGGGATTAACAAAGTAATTCATATCTTATTTTTCTCAAGAGAAGAATGTCAAATGAACAAAAATTGCTCTGGGTCTCTGAATTAAATGCTCTTGCCTAAAGCTGAACTTTAATAATTTGTGGTTTGCCTGCTTGTTTATGCCTGACTGATACTCTTCATGAACATTGTTTGCTGGTTGTTTTGTATGGTTTCATGCAACCATTTTAGTTTATTTTTTCTTAATATTTGCCAGACCCAGGTCTAGCACCTCAAAAACTTACACTACACTGATCAAACTGACTAAAACATATAATGTCCAGTCCTCAATTTTGTTGTGGGAATTTGGAACAAAGGCCATGAAACGCCAAAACTTGAAATGTTTGACTAATTACACATCATGGAGATCTTGAGAGAAAAGAAAGAAATCAAATGTATCACAAAGATGAAACAGAAAAACTTTTCCTATGTAAATATTTATCACAGTCGTGTCTGAACTGTTAAATGCACCTTAAACAGAGTAAGAATCAGACAATGTCATTATTTTTCTAAAGTAACATTTCTAAATATAGGCTATAGACTAAAGTAAATGTACATAGTGATATAATATGATATATAATATGAATAATAAATTTTAAATGTTATACATTTTAAATGTTATACATGATATAATACAAAAATATATATGGAAGACCAGGAGAGTCATTGAAAAAGCAATACAGCACTTTCATGATGAGTAATTAATTGTGAAATAAAAATATAGATTACCAAATATCTCTGAAATTATCCTCAAATTCAAGCCCTCCACCTGTCAGCTCGATCCAATCCCTACCGCCTTTGTGAAATCCTGCCTCTCTATAGCTCCCCATCACCAGCATCATTCACTCCTCTTTAATCTTTGGTTCCGTCCCACCTGCACTTAAAACCGCTACAGTTACACCAATTCTGAAAAAACCTGGCTTTGACCCCACCAATCTCAATAACTTACGTCCAATTTCCAATTTATTCTTCATTTCCAAAGTCCTGGAAAAGTCTGTTGCCTCTCAACTCCATAACCATCTCATAACTAAAAATATCTAGGAGCAGTTTCAATCCGGTTTCCGTCCCCTTCACAGCACTGAAACAGCACTCCTCAAAATCTCCAACGACCTTCTCATAGCTTCAGATTCTGGTTTACTATCCATCCTCATCCATCTTAACCCTGTCTCTGCTGGTGTGCCCCAGGGCTCTGTCCTGGGGCCCCTCGTTTTCATTATCTACATTCTTCCACTTGTTTACATTTTTCGCAGACACTATATTGATTTTCACTGCTACATGGACAACACTCAGCTCTACCTCTCTACCAAACCATCCTCTTCACTTCCACCAACCTCCCTTACCATCTGTCCACAAGAAATTCATTCTTGGTTTTCATGCAACTTCCTCAAACTCAACAGTTCTAAAACAGAAGTCCTCCTGGTAGGCACATCCCACACTCTCTCCAAATCTAACAGTTTTACCATTTCCATCAACAACTCAACCGTCCTCCCCTCCCCTCAGGTAAAGAGTCTGGGTGTCATCCTTGACAGCACACTCTCTTTTCACTCCCACATTAATAATATCACCCGGTCTGTATACTTTAATCTAAGAAACATTTTTTGTCTCAGCCCCTATACTCTGCAGCATGTATCATTACACAGACCCCAATAACTCACCACATCACTCCCTTCCTGCAACAACTCCACTGGCTTCCCATTAAACAGAGAATCAACTTCAAAATTCTCCTCCTTACATTCAAAGCATTTCACAATCTGGCCCCACTGTATATATCTGATTTCCTGCACATCGCCACTCCTGTCCACTCACTTCGTTCCCCCTCCTCTCTCCAGCTTGTTGTCCCCCATGCCCGTCTTGTAACTATGGGGAGCAGAGCATTCAGCCGCTCTGCTTCAGGTCTGGACTTATTAATACCTTTTCTTATATACCTTAGAAATACCTGGTTATATATACCTTTCTATTTGAAACTTTTAAAAAGGTAATGTTGAATTTGAAATTATATTTAGCTATATATATTTTTATTTCACAATTAATTAATCATCAAAAAAATGCTATATTTTTCAATCACTCTCCTGGTTTTCCATATAAAGTTCATTTTTGTATTATATCATGTATAATATTTAAAATGAAAGTTATCCCTTATTATTCATATTATATATCATAGTGTATCACTATGTACATTTATTTTACTCTATAGACTATATTTAGAAATTTTACTTTAGAAAAATAATGACTGTCTGATTCTTACTCTGTTTAAGGTGCATTTAACAGTTCAGACAGGACTGTGATAAATATTTACAGTATACAAAGTATACAAGTATACAAACTGCTAATATACACTGCCTGCCCCCCCACCCCCCCACCCAAAACACACCTTGGCTTTGACCCTTTGAGCCCAGAAGGCCCCAAATTTGGGGCTTTTGATTGGTACTTGTCAAAATACATAATATATTTTACACCTTTTGTCAAATCTCACAAGTGTTCCCTTTAATATGACATCAAAAGTATTCAAATACACCCTGTGGTTGCAGAAATATAGTAATTTTCCTAAAAGAATACAATTTCTAGCAAAATTGGCTTAAGGTTCAAAGGGTTAACTAAGCAAACGGATACATGCCTTCTATTGGATAATTACTGCACTGGCGATTATCCTTCAGCTGGAAAAAAAATGTATTTGCCCCAACTGATGCAATGCGTAGCTTCTCATTTCTGAAAAAACTATGTGGAAAGACATATCCTGTGGTTGTGAAAGAAGTTTGTCTGTTTAAGAAGGGTCAAATCATTGGCATCAAGCAGAGAAAACATCTAAGGAGATTGCAGAAACTACAAAACTGGGTTAAAAACTGTCCAACGTATTTTTATGGAAGAAATGTGGTCTGAAAAAAATCCAGAATGATCAAGATCGGCGATCACTTAAACATTTGTTGAAGTTAAATCGAAGAAAAACAACAGTAGTACTCAGGGCTATGTTTAATAGTGAAAGTAAGAACATTTCCACATGCACAATGTGAAGGGAATTCAAGGGACTGGGACGGAACAGCTGTGTAGCCATAGAAAAAACTAATAATCTCGGGTGCATTAAGATTGGACTAGAGCAATGGAAGAAGGTCATTTGGTCTAATGAGTCCAGATTTGCTCTGTTCCAGAGTGATGGGAGCTTCAGGATTAGAAGAGAGGCAGATGAAGTGACGCACCCACCATGCAGAATGCCTATCTTCCCTGATGGCATGGGTATATTCCAAGAATACAATTCCAGGATTCATCAGACTCCAATTGTGAAAGAGTGGTTCAGGGAGCATGAGACATCATTTTCACACATGGATTAGCCACCACAGAGTCCAGACCTTAAGCCCATTGAGAATCTTTGGTATGTGCTGGAGAAAGCTTTGCACAGTGGTAGGACTGTCCCATCCTAAATTCAAGGTCTTGGTGAAAAATTATTGCAACATTTGATGGAAATCAAGGACATCCTGTCTCAGAGTGATGCAGAAAAACTAGTCCATGCTTTTGTTACTTCAAGACTAGACTATAGCAATTCATTATTGATGGGCTGTCCCAAATATGCCCTAAAAGGTCTTCAACTGATCCAAAATGCTGCAGCCAGGGTTCTGATGAGAACCAGCAGGAGAGATCATGTTTCTCCAGTTTTAGCTTCTCTTCATTGGCTCCCTGTTAAATCCAGGATATTGCAGGATATAAATCTTGTGACATTGCAGAAGTTTATCAAAACAATGCCACAGCAAATGTGCACCGTAATCAAAGCTAAAGGCGATCAAACAAGATATTACAGTGACCTTTTATTATGGTGGCGACTTTTTTCTAGTCCTGGCAAATGGCCACTATACATTTCTGTAATGTCTGCCTTTCAAACAAAGTAAACAGTTTCATGGGTTTTCTCTGGCGCCCTCCACAGTCCAAAGACATGCATGTTAGGTTAACTGGTTTCTCTAAATTGTCCCTAGGAATTAATGTGAGTTTGAATGGTTGTTTTTCTCTGGAAGAATGAGAGAGAAAGGGGATTTAAGTGCCTTTGAATGTTGGTTGTTGGTCTGAGTATTTCAGAAACTGATTATCTACTGGGATTTTCACACACTACTACCTGTAGGGTTTGCATAGAATGGTCTGAAAAGAGAAATTATCCAGTGAGCAGCAGGTGTCTGGACTAAAATGTCTTGTTGATGTCAGAGCAGAATGGGCAGACTGGTTGGAGATGATAGAGAGGCAACAGTAAATCAAATAACCACTGGTTCCAACCAAGGTATACAGAATACCATCTCTGAACACACAACACACCCAACCTTAAAGTAGATGGGCTACAGCAGCAGAAAACCACACCAGATGCCACTCCTGCCAGCTAAGAACAGGAAACTGAGGCTACAATCCACACAGATTCACTAAAATTGGACAATAGAAGATGGAAAAATTTTGCCATTTCAGCTGCAAAATTCAGATGGTAGGGTCAGAATTTGGTGGAAACCATGTGAAAACATGGATCCATACTGACCTGCATCAACAGTTCAGGCTGCTGGTGGTATAATCATGTGGGGGATATTTTCTTGGCACACTGTGGACCCCTTTGTATCAACATCGCATGGTTTAACCAACCCAGCCTGTCTGAGTATTGCTGCTGACCATGTCCATCTCTTTATAACCAGTTTACCATCTTCTGATGTCTACTTCCAGCAGGATAATTCACCCTGTCACAAAGCTCAAATCATCTTGAACATGACAATGAGTTCACTGTACTCCAATGGTTCTCTTCAGTCACCAGATCTCAATACAATAGAGCATCTTTGGGATGTGGTCCAACAGGAGATTCTCATCATGGATGTGCAGCCAACAGATCTGCAGCAACTGTGTGAAAATATCATGTAAATATGAAGCTAAATCTCTGAGTAAGGTTACCAACACCTTGTTGAATCTATGAAATGAAGAGTAAAGGCAGATCTGAAGGCAAAAGGGGTCCAACCAGGTACCAGCAAGATGGACTTAATGAAGTAGCAGATGATTGTACTTACCTTTTAAACAGTATCACACAAGTCATGTTGCATTGTTTTTGTTCTTATTGATGTTCTGAATGTAGTTAAAATTGTTGTTTTGCAAAATAGGTGATTAATTTTCTGGTTTATTTGGATGATAAACCTAGGTTTATTATTGAACCCTCTTTATCCTTCAACGGGTTGTTAACTAGCAGTGTGATTCAATTGTTCCTTGTAGGGATGATCTTCTTTTTTCTTTTTCCATCACTTCCCTTCTCCATTATCTATTATCAAAATCTAATTATGCAACAGTACTTAGAAACACAGATGGAGCTCTTGTCCCAGCATGCAACACGACATGGCATAACTTCACATTCTCTATATTGATAGGTCAGACTCAATATGACTGCAGTTGCAAATTACTGAAGAAAAGTACCAGAAATTAGTTGAGGGAAAAAAAAAACTTTCTAAATTAAATAGAGGAATATAACCCATTCAGACTACTGATTTAATGAATAAATTGATCCGGTACTGCTGCTTTAGGAATCACACACGGTGAGCTGAGGTTTGAAGCAAGCCTACAGTAAATATCCATGATACTACAGTTCTCTTTGCTTTACCTTGAGTCATTCCCAGAGTCAAACCAGCTCTGGTTCCTAACAGACAGACAGCCTGGTGTTGCTGGTTTGAGTCTGGCAACCTGTCAAGAGAATGTGAAGCGTCTCTGGCTCTGGCTCTGGCTTGTCCGCAGGACAAGCGAAGCCAGTTTGTGCGGAAAGACAAGGAAACAGTGTTCACTAAAGACCAGTAACCACCTCTCCCTCCTTCTGTCATCTTCCCTCTCTCACCACATAGCCAGCATCCAAAAACTCATTTTAAACGCTTGAAATTATGTAATGCGCTTTAAATAAAAAGTGTTCAAATATTCTGTGAAGAGCTCTGTCTTCATTATTAGGTCATATCACTGATGCTCCCTCTGAATTTTAAAAACTTGATTAAAAACCAAGCCCTTCTCCATCTGACGATGACTTTAGCTCACGCGGTGACAGAAACAGAGAAGAAAAGGGTTTCTTTAAAATGTGCAGTCAGATAAGCGCCTACAGAAAGGTGGTAGTTAAACACATGCACTGTGACTAAATTTGCTCCATACCCAAATGAATAGCTAGAAAAGAAAAAAGGGGACATTTTTTCCAGAAATAGTTTTCATGGATGAAGAGTGAGCACAGCCACTAACGAGGTGAACGGGTTCATTTAGCATCTCTCTGTGTTGCCTTTCTGCCTCAGCTCACTTTCTCCCTTAGATTTCCCTAAAAGAACAGACATTATTTCTGCTTTCAAGATGAATAAACTTTACCACCACTTTTTTTTCATCATGCCAGTAGTGTAAAGGGACAAAGAAGACCATTTATAACAGCAGTCAGAGAGATATTAAAGACAAGGCTATGTAACAAAAAACATTAAACTCAGTGTGGGTGTTGAAGAGAAAAGATGTTGCAAAGGAGAGATCCAATAGTAGATAGATAAAATATATTTAGATAACAGAGCTGACCAGACAAAACACAAGTGATTTATATGGATAGTGGATAGATTAGGCTGCTATTGCTGTGGGGATGAATGACTGGCAGCAGTGTCACTTCCTACGCTGGGTGATTCTGACTTATAATGAAGGAGCTACTCCAAGTCCATGATTAATGCACACTTGACTAAAATCCTCCAGTCCAGGACAAAACACACTCATTTTGAATTTCATTACAGCAATACTTTAAAAAAAGAAGATAGAAGTGTAGAAAAGTAAAAAGAGTGCATGAGCAACCCCACCTATTGTGTTTTGTTTTGTTTTTTAGCCTATGATTGTATCAAATATGCGGATCTGATCATATACATATTGTTAAAAGATTATTGAAATACAAAAAATATGAATAAGAAAATCTGTGTATAAGACATATGGCATAAGTTCAGTATCCTGTTTGTTGCCTCTTCCACAAGTTTGTTTAACATCTGTCACGTAAAGAAAGCAATTACATATCTAAACAAGATTCATAAATGCCGTCATGTTTTCTGGGCCCATGCTTAAAGATAAAATGGCTGAAGTTCGAAGTTTGAATAAGTCTGACAAATCAAAGTTTAAAATTTCTTCGGGGATTTTATGGATACCATGTCATCTTGGCTAAAATGGAGAAGGGCTATCCTGTTTGTTTCTTGTACATCAGTGAAAGCATCAATGATGTTGCATAAGGTATACACGTTTTGGAAAAACTCATGCCTTACATTTTATTTTAGCAAGGTAATGTGAAACCTCATTCTGAACATCATAATAGGAAAATATTAGTTTCACAACTGCAATAGTGACGTAATAAGGAGAGATGATACCAGTAAGCATACAGCTTTTTTGAAAGACTGACTTAAAATGTATAATTAACTCATAGTTGGAAAAAAACAAACCAAACCAAAAAACAACATTTCTCATTTGATAAGTTACAATAGGTTTTAGAGTTCAAACAACTTGCAGATAATTTATTATGACACTTGAGTTAAAGGTATTTAAGAGGACATTTAACATGTTTCAGGTTGTGTTTTTTAACCTTTAATGCCAAAATTTATTCACAATGATTAGAAACTAAAATAAATACAGTAAAAAAATTAAAAAGACTGGAATGAAATAAAATAAAATATTGAATACATTAATAGCAATATATAAATAATAGATAAATTATTTAAAAAATAAACAAACTAATAGCAAATAAATGTCATTCATACATTTATTTCAACACATTTGTCAAGCATCTGATTCCCCAGCATCCTGTCATTCCTCTAAAGCACGTAGTTGTAGTTCCACACTTTGGCCGCTAGATGGCGGTAGCGACGCGGCTTTCGAAAACACAACTTTTACGCGAACAAGGTGAAGAAAAAACAAAAAAACAGAAAAGGAAAGAAACCAGCGGCGGCGGCAGCAGCAGCAGCAGCTGAGTACACCTGTGTTGACCAGACTTGAACTTTAACGTGTAGTCCACAACTTTACTGTGTTTAAAAAAGAAGAAGAAGAAAAGAAAGAAAGAAAACAAACGGAGGCAGCCGTTCTTTCCAGTCACCACAATTCAGTCAGTGGAAACAAGGAAGTGAACAACGAGCGGACTTCCAGGTTGTTTCCCCCCCGGTAAGTATAGTTGATTTAAAGACTTTTCTGTGTTCTCACTGTGCAGCTTGTGACTACTATGGTGCAGGAAAGTGAGATTTTGCTGTTGTGTAAGTGGTAATGGACAAAGGCAGACCACCCTCTTATTTTATACTTTAAGTGCAGCTGTTTATAGTTGTGTTAGTGAATGGGCCTACTCACTGATTTACAAGGCGAGTTTTGTGGGTCCATTCATTGTATTTGGTGGCAGGTTGTGGTCTGAAACGGAAAGTTGAACACCTGTTATTTAGTCCTGGTATGGAGGATTAATTTCCAAGACAGCAAACACTTTGATGCGTGGAAACTAATCTGGTTACTTTCCGCATGATAGGATGGGAAAAGCTGTAAAATGAAGCGAGAGGACTTTTATCTTTTATATGTAAAGCTGCCGGGAATTCAAATAATTAATTCTTATATTTACATTTCTTAACTAAGAAACAAACTTAAGCAGGAAGTCTGGACATCTGATAAGCAGTTTGACGTCGTGGTTTCTTCCGAGAATACTTGTTAAGTTGGGATACAACTATATATAATTTCAGTTGTAATGTTTTCCATTGTTATTTATTTGAAATGAGTCTTTATTCATTATAACGATGTTGATAGGCAACAGTGTCTGCCGTCATTTATTTATTTACTGTTATGTTCTGATCTTGTAGTTGCCATCTTTGCTCCATATCTTTTTAAAATCTTCTTTAGGCCCTAGTTTTTTCTGTTTTGTCTTCTGTTTCTTTGTCTCTGGTTATAATATTTGCTGCTGCTCAGATTCTGCTTAGAGACTCACAAACTTGAAATTCATTGCAACTTTGGAAGCTGTTCACTGAAGTTATTAGTTCAAAGCTTTGAAACAAAAATAATTCCTGTATCTTCCTTTCTCTGTAAGATAAAAAATACTTTTATATATCAAATGATGGGCAGTGATGTTGATAGGTGTTCAATGTATAAATGTGTGGGTCCCTGGAAAATCCAATGGGTCCCCAATTAAAATAAAAATGATTTCTTTCTATTTCTTATATTCTCCTATTTCTTAAATTGTAGTGTTAAACTCCTTTGATGTTGGTATGATATGACATGGTTATAATCAATGGACATATTCATGTATGTATATAAAACAAAACAAAATTCCAAATCTGAAAAGTTTATGACAAAACAACTGTCTCAGTGGGTCCGCTTCTTTATTGCCAGCTGAGCGATGACCCGGGGAGAAGTGATTGAAGAGTAGTGGAGGAGGAGTTCACCACTTAAATAGGGAGGGGGGAGTGTTTACCTGGGGAAAGAGGTTTTGCCAAAACAAAAGAGGCATGGATCTTTCAGGGCAAAATTGATCATAAAAATAGTAAAAAGTTAACAATAAAGCCCAAATTTCTTACACATTTCTTTCAGGTTGTAGTCTGCAAAGTGCCACAGTGTCCATTGGAGGTTTCTTAACACGTAGGTTGGATTGGAACATAACTTCGCTGCCTAGAGCAGCTGAAAAGACTCATAAAATCAGCAGAAGTTGTTTTAGGAATCATTAACGCGAAGTTATTTACTGAACTTAAATAAAGGCCAAACATCAACATTATTTAACAAGTTGGAACATTTTCTAAGTTTATCTGCAAACCTACTCTGATTTGTTTGTTTCACCTATGTGGATAAAAGGCCCCTTCTTGCCAAACAAGCCATCGGATCTGAGCGGGTCATCCGGCTGATGCCCCGGCTGATCACCTATTTTAAATGGAGAGAAAATAGCTCCCATCCGGAACTTTGGTGCAGACCCAGTGGCATGACGTGTGCAGAGGGTTGACACAACACTTGTCTGGTCTGCTGTCAACAAAGTTTATTTTGTTAGTTACTTACTGTGATTTTAAACACAAGTTGTTGTTCACAATGTACACATCGATAGTGAGTTTACTGTGTCCTTTCAGATTCTAATGTGTCAGGAATGCAGGACGCATACCTAACATCACTAGGTGGGCTACTTTTTCCAAGTCTTTCAAGGACCCTGGTGTCAGTATGATGGTAATTTGTATTTGCAAGCCAAACTTATTTCTCATTTACTCAAAGCTTACAGGAACAAGTGTAGCTGCTATTTTTCTTGTAGTCTTATCTTGATAAGCATTATATAATCTTTTGCTCTGCAGTCACATTTTCAGGGAAGATCATTGCCTGCTCCTCACGTTACCCCACTGCATATAATTATTAACTGCTTTGTGTGTGATTTAAACATTTACGTCTTCTAACTTATAAATGTCCCACAGTTATTAGGACTAATCTACAAGATATCTAGGTCCATAACATGCAGATAAACCTCTGTACAGGGTGTTGCTGTGCTTTTTTGTTGATATCTTATCAGAGAAAAGTAGGTGGAGTTGGAGCTAATGAGCAGCTCCTCCGTGTGGTAAATGCTGGTGACCCGTGGCAGATATTCTCTAAGGTTAAAAGCCTCTTACTGAAGTTGCGATTTTGGAGTCGAGTCCTCCCTGGTGAGGAACTCCAGGTGACAGCTGGGAATGTTGTTAATCAGCCTCCTAATTTATTCATGAGTGATAGAGGATCTTATTTAGCTGTTTGCCTGGCAGATGGCAGCCAGGGATGAATTTGATTTTATTTTATTTTTTTTTATCTGTCTAGGTTCTCCTACTTCTTTTGTTTGTGTCATTGCTTAAAGAAACCATTAAGTAATTTATTACTTCAGTGCAGCTCACTGGTGTCAAGATGTTACAAACATCTCCATTAAGCTCCAAGCACTGCTTATGCTGGCCAGTATTGGACAGAAATAGCGGAGGCTTTCATGTTATACTTTATTCTAAAGCAGTACAGGTTTCTGTGACAGGATTGTTTGTTTTTTTCAAAGAGGAAAGTATAAGATAAATGCATATGGCATTTAGAATAATTCAAATGGATGAAATAGTGAAGCTATACAGTAAATGATCATACCAGTACCCAGTTTGACATATCAGTTTAATGTATAGAAAAATTTTGAAAATTTTTAGAGCTGCATTGAAAATGACTTCAGTTAGTGATATGTGAAGTTTAATGCAAGTGTTACTTTCGTTCATTGTTAGGAATATATCTGTTCAGAGGGTTGTAATTTAGGGTAATTAAATCCGCTTGACTGCAATCCTCACCACTCTGCAAAGGTCCCCCCACTTCCTTTGCAGCCTAAATATTTGTACTTGGTGCATTAACTCGCATGATCCGGTTGGTTCATAAACGAACCAGAAGTTCCTGAATGTATTTTGGCCCTAAACCATTCAGTGGTTTGTTAACTAGCAGCAGGATTTTGAAGGCGATTCTTTGACTAACAGGAAGCCAGTGTAAAGATCTGAGGACTGGTGTTATATGATCCATTTTCCTGGTCTTAGTGAGGACTCGAACAGCAGCATTCTGGACTAACTGCAGCTGTCTGATGGACTTTTTAGGGAGACCTGTAAGGACA
>JBBBVU010000010.1:13490110-13512399 GCA_037177055.1 Atherinosoma microstoma
TAGTCTATTTCGATTCGATTTCGATTAATTTACAGCTAATTGTTTAACAACACTTATTTTTCTTTAATCTCAGGTAATTTTTTTTATAAAACACGGAGCATGATAATAGAATTGCTCTAATTTGGGTAACGTCATCAGAAAATATGGACATACCTGCAAAAAAAAAAAAAATATATATATATATATATTTTTTTTTTTTTTAAATTGGACATAAAAAAAATCTATCCTTAGTTTTATGAAACGATATTGAATTAATTTAACTTGAATCGATTTAAATCGATTAATCGATTTTTTTAAACCCACCCCTATCGTTGGATGCTAACTGCATTTTGTTGAATGTATGTGCGATCTTCAATGACAATAAGTTGAATCCAATCTAATTTTAAAATTTGATTTAGATTAAGTGATTGACATGGTTATCACAGAATATTTCACTTCTCGAACTTCACCCCTGTGTTGTTTTCACAGTATGTATTTGGGTCACTGACCACATGAGTGTAAAGCTGATGTGAAGCTCAGTGCAATCCAATCTTGCCTTTTGAGGGAGATGTGGTGAACCTTGTGCAGTTGTACTTGTGAAGTCATGGGATAATGATGGAAATGTCAACCTAATGTAGTTTTCATAATTTTGTTTGTTGTAATTGTTTTTTCTTTACCAGAGAAAGGTAATCATCTATCACTGTTGTATTCTGTGGAAACCCATGACACACTACTGTTGAACTCACCAGTTCAATTAAATTCAATAGTCTATTGTCATTGCAGACAACAAGATAATATTCTAGCATCACCCAACTGATTCGAAAATATCTATTTATTTTCTAAATATCTATGATATTGTTGATTTAGCTTCTCCTGCTAACATGTAGAGGATTGCAGGGAATCCTAATGGTCCTGTGCGCTCTGATTGATTTGTTTTACCTGTGCAGCTACAGGCAGGAAGGCCTGTTTCAGTTGCATTTAGAACTCCTCTGAATCTCGTTCCCAATGCAAATGCCACTCTAATCTACTCCAGACATGCTTAACTAAAGAAAAAACTAGAGACTGTTAAAAGGTGGGTTTTACATATAAAAAAGTTGTAATATCTGAACCCCTTTTCACTTTAGGAATGTGAATCCCATGCAAACAAAGCCAAGTCTGTACTTTAAGCCTATATTGATTACATTAATGCAACTTGAATATGTTTTGATAAGCAAGTAAAATAATAGACTGCATCAATGTACACGTAGTGTATGTTCCAACCAAATTGTGTTTATATACATACAAGAGGCATGCCCTATTTAAGACATTTTTCCTTCCTCTGTGGGTGTTTGTGGTTTTTCCGTTCTATTTTTAATTACAGATGTGGAGTGTGTTGCTCACAGATACGTGGGAACATGTTCAGTGTTATTTTTAACTAAAAAGAGGGAAATCTGATATTTACCTAAAACATGTAGAGCAAAAGCAAACGTCTTCACCAGCAGAACAGGAAAGAAATTATGTTTCGTAGGGGTGAAAATCATAAGTTTGATAACGAAACTATATTATACTATTGATCATTCAATGTTAGTACAAATGGAATACAATTTCAGTTCGATTCGATTCAGGAGCCAGCGATTAATATGAGATTAAGTTAATTACTGTATCAATTTATGTTTAAGGTTAGAAGTTTGGATCCATACTGTAAAATTGTTGATTAGGTGTATCAATGTATTATTACACCCCCAATATTTACCTTTTATGATAATAACGGCCCGCAATTAAGTTACTGCTAATATGAACATTTATAGCTGTTTTTTAAGAACAGTCTTTATTCTCAGCTCATTACTGAAAAGTGTTCTGTTTAAATTTGTTTCAGCAGCTACTATTTCATGTTTCAGAGACTTATCTTGAAATATATTCTTCTCATTTCAGGTTTCCCTCTTGACAAAGCAGTGGAATATGCCAAGCTCAGGAATCCACTGTTCATCAATGATCTCAACATGCAGTATTTCATTCAGGACAGGTACAGCTTTAGCCGGCAAACACAGTAATTAAAATGAAAAATTCTACACATGTTTTCAAATTGGTAGGTTTTGCCACACACTGCATGTATAAGACTCGATGGCTTTAATCATAGTAATAACACTTTATGAACCACTGTAACACAATGAATCTGCATCATTGTAAAGTTCTTACAATGTCCATACCCTTTTTCCTTTTTTTTCATTGTAAACTTTCAGTGTTTTCATGTCAGTTAAACTCAGTTAAAAGCTCATTCTTGCAGCAGTTAGCAGGTGAGATGGGAATAAGAGTCAGAAATTTGTTTAACTGACCGACTTGATCCTCATGCAATGTTCAAACCATCAGCAACTTTGTTGTCCTCCTGCGGTTAAAAAAAACCTGCATCTGTCAAGTTCTTCCACCAACTTGTTTGTACATGCTAATTTTTTCCCTTCCCACTCTAAGGAGTGAGTGGTAATGTGGAGAAAATGAGTTAATTGCAGTTTTCACATGCTTTATTTCCTAATAACTTCTCAGTTATGGTAACACAAACGCTTGTTACAAGCATTTCATAGATTCAATACAGATTTGTACTTAGAGGGAATCACTGATGATATTTGCTTCTGTGTCAGGCGAGAAGTTTATCGGATCCTCCAAGAAGAGGGCATCGACCTACCTCGTTATGCTGTGTTAAATCGAGACCCTGACAATCCTGAAGGTGAGCAGGAATTTAAAAGATCTGCTTAACAAGATAAATAACATAAAACATGTTTTAGGCAAAATATTGAAGTACAGCTGTTATCTCAGATGACAGTTTTTACTCTTTTTTTTATCCTAACAGTAACAGTTTGTAATGGCTTTGTTGCTTTCACACAGGCTTTTTAAAGGTTAGTTTTGAACTGAATTTATTACTTAAGTCTCACCCTGTGCAGAGTGTAACTTGGTGGAGGGGGAGGACCATGTTGAGGTGAATGGAGAGGTATTCCCTAAACCTTTTGTGGAGAAACCGGTTTGTGCGGAGGACCACAACGTCTACATCTATTATCCAACATCTGCTGGAGGTGGCAGCCAGAGGCTCTTCAGGAAGGTAACTGTCTCCTCCTGAGCTTGACAGGCTGATGTATTTAATGGCTACGATTACATGTAAAGCAATAATGACTACTGACTTTATTTTAAATAAGAAGGTATTCTGATTATGACGTTTGCGTGAGTTGAATATGTATATTCCTCTCTGTTAAATGTCACAGAGCATAGACAGATAAATGAATCACAGCCACATTACTCTCATGTATACCAGAGGTCAACCGATTTGTTCTTTTCAGGGCAGATACCGATACCAATTATTTGTAATCATGGAGACCAATAACCGATATTTGGAACCGATATGCATTTAAAGTAAAAAATCAACTTTTGACTAAAATGTTGAACTTTTGAATTACAAAAACTCCAACACTTTATTTTGTTTAAAACCCCGTTTTAAGTGGATCTATCATATCGGCCGTCCAAAACATTAAAAAGGCTGATACCAATAAACGTTGAAATTCCAAATACCACTGCAATGTTTACATCCATCTAAAACCTTTCTTACAGTCATATCCTTTGAAACATAGAGCTTCACTCTGACTTCTCCTTTGCCCCCTGTTCTGCATCATCTCTGTTGGAGCTCATGCTGCATTCAGGTTTAACTGGGAACTCTAACTTTTACTTAAAATAAAAAAAAGCCAGCAGAAGTTGGACTTCCCTCTCATTGTTGGCAGACCTTACCTGAGTTATTATTTAAAGTCATATCCCAGAAAGGAAGCTTACCAAGTAAAATTCAGACTTTTTTTTGACTGAGCTTAATTCATTAAAGTATTAGGGTATTTTTTTTAAGCTAATATCCATCTTCTGGGAATTGCTCTTCCAACTTTTGAGATGCTATGAATGCAACACTAGATTATGCATTGATGCGCAAAGATGTGAAAACTGTAATTATAGTGCAAATTAATATTTAATCTACAGAAAACATAATATTCCACACAGCTAAAATCAGTCATTACATACTCTTTACTGCTACCTTCGGTAATTGTACCACCTGTTGGATTCCATTATTCAAAAATTCCTCAAACAAGAAGGAGAGCAATTGGAGAGATCACACTGATGTCAGAACTTTGACTTATTACCATGTTTTTTTTTAACCTATTTTCACATTTTGATGAATAATAAGCTGATTTATTTTCCTACTGTTTGCACCGCATTAATAACTTAACAAATGATAAGCGACAGTTCACTGACGGGTCCTTTGGTTGCTGGGTGAAATACTTTGGATCATCATTGATCCAAAGTATTCATTGCAAACTCACTGGGAACTTCATTGCAGCCGTGTGACTGGTATTGACACTTTCTCTTTGCTGTAGATAGGAAGTCGCAGCAGTGTGTACTCCCCAGAAAGCAGCGTACGAAAGACTGGAGCCTACATCTATGAGGAGTTCATGCCAACTGATGGCACTGATGTCAAGGTGCGGTGGAAGTGAACTTGATTTTCATTAGTTTTATATCTCATTGCACTTTGAGTGTTTTGGATACATGCTGGTGAATCCTGCAGTTTCCCAGTAAGTGAATGTGGAAATTCAATGTCAGGTTTACACGGTGGGCCCAGATTATGCCCACGCTGAGGCCAGAAAGTCACCTGCGCTGGACGGGAAGGTAGAAAGAGACAGTGAAGGGAAGGAGATCCGTTACCCAGTCATGCTGACAGCCATGGAGAAACTGGTGGCCCGGAAGGTCTGCCTGGCTTTCAAGGTAAACTGGAGTCCTATTGGTCACCGTGTGTCAGTGTAATGTATTATTATGTGAGAGACCCAAACAAAAAGACACAGGTTTTTAGATGGTTTGAAAATATGGATTCTTTTTAACATTTTGATGTAGAAATGTTGATGGATTACTGCAAGCATTTTTGTTGAATGCATTAAACTGTTGAGAACCCATTTAAAAAAAATAAAAAAATTCTCAATAAAGACATAAACACGAATCAGCTGTTTTTATTTAGCTACTAATAAACACATGACTCCACTTGCAGAAATTTCATGAAAGGGGGAAAAAAAGAGAATTTGCCAGATCTCATGTCTTATGTTTTGTCTGTTGTCTATGAGGTTGCGTTTTAATGCTTTTATTTGTTCTGTATTGCAGCCACCTACATTTTCATGATCTGTCTAAAGTTACTTGAACTCTCTTGTTTGTGATTTTTAGCAAACAGTATGTGGGTTTGACCTGCTCAGAGCCAACGGCCATTCCTATGTTTGTGACGTGAACGGCTTCAGCTTTGTCAAAAACTCGATGAAGTACTACGATGATTGTGCCAAAATCTTGGGGTAGGTGATGTTATATTAGACTGCTCTGTAACTTTCTGAATGCATTAATGCAATTAGAAACAGCCAAAACAAAGCAACTAGTCAACAAAGCCTGCTCTGAAGTGATCTCTTTTCTTTGGCTCCCAAAACTTAACTCCAAAGCAAGAAAATTTGCATTCAGCTGTGATGTTTTAGAGTTCTGGATGGTGTTGAGGCTCCTGTAGTTAGTTTTATCCCTCAATTTGTTCCTCTCCTGCCAGGAAATGTAACTAAAGCTTTACGACTAAAGGCCCACAAATTTTATTGATCTGTTATCTGTGATGGACATGGGTTTCGCTGGCAAAATTCTTTCAGAGACTTAACTAAATGTTCTCTTGGCACAAAACAGGAAGGAGCACACTGCTAGCAGCAAGATAACAGAGATGGTTTTTGTTTACAGCTGCAAATATTGACTCCAAGTCTAAATAAAACTAACTTGCAGAAGGAGGAGCTTTGAACAAGATTCCACTGCACTGATTAACGGTGTTATCGCTCATCTCTGCCCCACCAGGAACATGGTAATGAGGGAATTAGCCCCCCAGTTCCACATCCCCTGGTCCATCCCCATGGAGGCTGAAGACATCCCCATTGTCCCAACAACCTCAGGAACCATGTATGTACTGAAAATCAATTTTTATAAGCTGGAAAACTCCTGAAAAATGTTCTGCTGATTGGAGAGTTGATATGAAGTTTATTTGATCTTTACATGGATCCTGAACTTTGTTTTAAAAAATCTTCATGACGAGAAAAGTTACATAAAGTCCTTAAGGTTTTTGCACACAAATGAATCACCTTAAATAAACTTAGTAGTTTGCAACCAAAAGCATAATTTAATGTTGAGCAAATGTTGATTCAGCTTTTGAATGTCAACTTTTATAGAAATATTTTTTTCAAGCTCAAAGTCAAAGATCAATTTATTTATTCATACAGTCAAGATTTTGCTTGTAAAAACAAGGTAATTTATTCATTTGGCTTGATATGGACTTTTTAGGATGGGATAGGATTCAATTTATTGTTGAATATACAGACTATGAATATACAATTTGAATTAGTCAAGTTTTATATCCAGAAAAATGTATATATAGTTCAAAATTAACATAATTTTCGGAGGTAAATTAACCCTTGCACCCTAATGTTGTGCAACTGATAATCACGGACCCCTCCAGAACATCTCCTACACTTACAGGCTAAGTCGTCATACAGTTTAAAGTCTAATCTGTAAAGCTTTCATGTTTATGGTCTTTTTCCTTTTTCTTTTCTTTTTTTTTCTTCATTGTGCCCCCCGTTTTTTTACATTGTCTTGCCTCTTCATTTATTTCTTTCAGGATGGAGCTGCGGTGTGTTATTGCTATTATCCGGCATGGGGATCGAACTCCAAAGCAAAAAATGAAAATGGAGGTCCGACATCCTCTGTAAGTCTCTCGTATTGAAGTTTAAGATCTTTTTCTTGCTTACTGTCAATACAACATTTGGCTTTAATAACCAGCTTGTTGTCAAATCCTTTTGTGTCACAACTCCATCATTAACTTCATTCTGCACAACACTGGCTGAGAAAACATTGTAAAGATTAGTTGACAGTGTCGCTGTATCTACTCACTCATATTTAGTGTGAGATAATTAAATGTAAATCAGTCCAGATAAAACTACATAGATGTTCTCATGCCTTTTGCTCTGAAAATACTCCCCTGACTGTAGCCATGTTCGTTAATCCTGCTGTTCTGCTCTGTTTATCATGAACAGATTCTTTGAATTGTTTGAGAAGTATGGAGGATACAAGACAGGCAAGCTAAAGCTTAAAAAGCCAAAACAGCTGCAGGTGAGTCGAAATGAATCATACATCATGCATCCTCTTCCCACAATTACTCTCTTCCTCTTGTTTCTTTTAAGTTTTTGCCAAATTATGATTAAATCCTTTCAAAGAGGCAGGATACTAAACTGTTCCATTGTATGAAGTTTTATTAATATCATGGATGACAAGACAGTTTTTATTGTCTGAATGTTTTAGCCGTCTGAATCCACTCAATTAAACTCATCCTGCACTCAGCTTCTCACAACTGTCAACATTTACAAAACATTTTTGAAGCCGACATCAACAGTGTTTGTTCTTATATTTTCCATGAGGGAGTATAATGTTCAGTCAGGACCTACGTAAGGGCGTTTGTTTGCTCTGGGTAGATGCAATCAAAGACAAGTACCCAGTTAAAGCTGCTATCTTTCCAGGAAGTGTTGGATATTGCCCGCCTGCTGCTGGTAGAACTGGGCCAGCACAACGACTGTGAGATTGACGAGAAGAAATCCAAACTAGAGCAACTTAAGACAGTCTTGGAAATGTGAGTGGCACTTCACATGAAACATGGCGCCTCATCAAAACACACACTATCACTTTACTCCCTCTTCCCCCCATGTTTCCCACCATCGTCATTCAGTCTGCAGCATCTGTGTTTCATCTTTCAACACTTTACCAGGGTTCAGTCATCTTTCTCGTACTCACAACCAGACATGTTCACAATGAAACCGCTCCCTCTCTAGCTTGTCTTGACTTTAACTCTGTTTTTCTTTTTCTTCCCCCTCTATCCCTTTTTTTTCTCCTACCCACCCATCCGTCTTGTTCTTTCTCCAAAAGGGAATCCAGCTTGAATGACACTCAGTACGCAGCCTCTTCCTTCTCACTTTAAAGGATGAGGTTTTACCACCCTCCTTTTTTATATTCAACCTGGGCTGTGTGTACAAAGTATTAGGAAGCTTGGAAACCTTTCTTTGACATGGATCAATCAGGTCTTTCTCAGTGAAATGTGGTATTTTCACTGATTTCAACCATAAAAATAGTAGTTAAAGGACTTAAAACAGAACAAAGTAACTTATTTAGTTGTGGTTGGTATAAGCTAATACATTTTAAGTTTGAAAGGTATTCCTAATGTTTTGTACACTTACTGAATAATTTCCCTTAAAATCCATTCATCTTTAAGCCATTAACATTTGACACATAAACAGTCAAATGTTGATTTTACTGTGTTTCTGTGTGTGTAGATCAGTGTGTGCTGTGTCTCTTTGTGTGCATGCTGTCCTCACATATCATTTGGACGTTAATGTCTTCCTTCCCCCTGCCTCTTATCTGCATTTATACTCATTTCAGTTTTTTGCTGGTGCTGTACTCTGTACAGACTCAGCACTCTATCCCAGTTCCTCCCTTTCTCCCTGCCACTTGGCCCAATCTCTCTGTTTTACAGTGATAAGGTGTCTCTGTGCTTATTTTGATGAGGAAGTAGTGGTCATCAAGTCTTCTTAATGAAAACAACTAATTCATGTACCAATAAAAAGGTACATTATTGATTGCTGGAAAATGTCTTATGTTTGCATTGTTTTAGTTGTTTTAATTGTTCAAGTAGTGAAACTGATCAAAGTTCATTCAGAGTTCCATGTGAAGTCATAAAAGAAAATGCAGCGAGCCAAAGATTTGATGTCGAGAAAAGTGGCTTGTAAACCATTCTTTAGTGCTTAGCTGAGTCGAAGCAAGCCAGAGTTTGCAGAGATCACTCTGTTAAAGGTTTGTAAAATTTAGTTTGTTCACATAATCAATATGAAATATAGCATATACAGCAGGGGGAGCTTTAACTGAATATTTTTCCGTCATTGACCGGTTTTTTAAAACTGATGGAAAAATCTGAAGGCCGTCTGTCATTTTGACAGATTGCAGTTCACACACCCAATCACCTCGTGGCGAATGAGCATATTAATGAGATGTTGTCTTGGAGCACGTCTGTGACCACCACGGGTCTTAGCTGAACCACTGGTGCAGACGGAGTGCATGCTGCGGGTTTTCCCTCCGCTGAACCTGAGCTCAAAGATTTCACACCTGGAGAGGGCTCTCATAGATTTTCTAGAAATGAGATCTAACTTATCTCACTCCAACATATTCTTTCAGTCTTAACTTATTGAAACTGTTTACAGCTTCTCTATTCAATTCACACAAAAATGCTTTTACAAAAAAAAAATTACATTGATTAAAATTCACGGGGGTACGGGCCAGTCGTGCATGAAAATATTTATTTATATTTTTATTTATATCTCTCATTTTTGTGGAGATCATTGTTTTACTAATCAAGCACTGGTAATGGCCTATACTTTCATTAAGAAGCTCTGTTGGTCCCTCCACACCGCCATGCAGCATGTGAGAATTTTCTGCAGCAGGTCCTGGAGCTTAGAACAGCTGAAACCGGGACGGTAAATTACTTTTTGTTTCTACACAGCAATCTCTGAATCCAGTGTCAAAATAAGGGTCTACAGAGATGTAGCAGTGGTTCAGGGGCAAGTTTAAAAGAATATCATGCAACATCTGCACAAAAAAAGAAAATCAACGGGGCGGGTTGCCTGTATTTTTGTGTCATAACTGTTTTGTGCTGAGTGGATACGCAGACGCACGGACAGTGCTATCCGTCTCCTGTGTTGATTACGCGCGTATTTGGTGCCTTTTCAGGCTCCTTGCGCATCCGTCACTCGACACAGAAGACGGAGTAATACCGCCGGAAACTGCGGAGGTAGTGTTGAGCAGAAACAACTCCGAGAAGAAGTGAAGAAGAACGGGAAAGGAAAAACTGTAGAAGAAGAATGAAGACGAGGACAAAAACTGTAGAAATTACACAAGCTTTTGAAATAAGGCTTTGCTAGTGTTCAGGGCGTGTTTGGTGGTTAGAAACAACTTTATAGCGGCGCATTACCACCGTCAAAAGCGTGTGAAACCAACGTAGGATCGCGGGGTTAACTATGGACTCAGTACTTCCATCTAGTGGCGGTCGACCATAGCAACATAAAAGACGCATGGAAGTATGAGGACAGCCACGCATGAGGACGTTTGAAACGGACATTCCTATTTACGTATGAAAGGGAGCATAAATGGGCCTTAACCGTTCGAGCGGGTGCGTGTTTGTAACATTGGACCCGTGCAGGAGCATGCGGTCGGGGTGAACCTATGCAAACTCTCCATGTTGTCACCACTCTGTCTTGATTAATTGTTAGTCGGCCCTCTGTGTATTCTGCACATCTGTATGATGTGTGATGTTATGGATTTTCTGTTCACCTTGTTCGGACTGAATATTAGCCTAAAATTGAATGCTATTTAATATATCATTATTATCTTTAAAAAACAAACATACCAAAAAAAAACCTGGTAAAAATATAAAATGACCGGATTTTTATGACCCTGTCAGTCAAAATCACCAACAAAGAAAAATTCTAGCCCAACCTCTGATATACAGTGGACATTTTTACAATGGTGGGAGAGTGAAGAAGTTCCTCAAGGAAGTTACTTAAAGCTTCTGATGAGGGGCCCATGTTTCAACAAATAAAATGGTATTAGACAAGACATGGGCCAGTTTTTCTTTTGAATACAACGTATAAATAAACATGGCAGACACACAACAAATAATCCCAGTGTTCTGTTTGCATTAGGCTAATACATATTGGATACTAATGGAGAGAAATGGAAATAACATGAGGCATCAATCAATTCCTCAATAGGCAAAGTGTTTGCTACAATCAAGAATTTCGTATTTAAAATTGATTGTACAGTGATAGTTGTATTTAAAAAAAAAATAATTTTCTGAAAGAAGGAGATGAAATTAGACATTGTTAGTTTTAAATACATTTCTTCAATTGGTTCATGTCCTTCTGTTAGCTTCTGCTGTTTTGTGGCTAAATAAAGCTCATGGGGCAATAAAAGCCTGTGTTGCTTTCTTGTTTTACTCATCAGGATTGTGGTTGCTAAGCATGAAGCCAGACATGAGTTGAGCTAATTTTAACTTGAGGTAATGTTGTTGCTTCAGGTTTGTGTACACCCAACACATGTAACACTGACACTGATGAAAACACCCAAAATCCATACTTAGACGAGCAGAAACATAGCAGGATTTGTCATGAGGGGTCTTAACCACTATGACTTTCGCCCATCTACACGAGGAAATAAGCGTCCAAGCTTTTCCATCCTTTCATCTGCATGCTCATGTAGAACCTCATCTGAATCACCAGATAGTTATGTGTTAGATAGCGTATAAGGATCTACTATGCCAACACATATCTCAACTTTTTAAGGTATATAGTCCCTAAACTGTGAAACTACAGTGTTTTACCTTTTTTTTCCCCACGCACAACTCTAGACATTTTGGTTTGTTTGACCATGACTTTGTTCCCCGGGAGACTGTTGGCCCAGAAGTCGTATGAAAGAGTACCAGCAACACATTAAAGTTTTTTGAAAGATGTAGTCAGTCAGGACTCTGAAGTGCCGTCTTAACCCTGAAGTGGTTGCAAATGTTACAGAGCAGTTCACCTCACATTGTAACTATTAGATCTAGTTTTAATAACCCCCACTCTGTGGATTTTAATAGCACTGTACCACTAGCCGTATCTGGGAAAACATTGGTCAGTTTTGTCCTGGTTGATGCAGAGATGGTTAACAGTTATTTCCCAGGCAAAAACTACAACTTGTCTTTTAGATCCCAGCTCCACACCTCTTTTTAAGTCAATTTGTACCTTTTTGGTACCGTGGATCATGCCATACTTTTAAACTGACTCCAAAACCAAGCTGGCCTTATTGGGACTGTTTTAAACTGGTTCAGGTTTTATCTTGCATACAGAGTTTTTTTTGTTTATATTGATTAATCAAATTCCAGGAGATTGAGCTGTTGTACAGTGTTCCCCAAGGCTTAGTTTTAGGTCCAATTACTTTTAATCTCTACATCACTGATACTCAATTCGCTCTTAAAGGTTTTAGTCCTGAGTATTTATTTAACTCTCTTTTAGTTTATGAACCTCCCAGGGCCCTCAGGTCGTCAGGGGCTGGTCTTTTGGTTATTCATAAGGTGGTGACCAAAACATACGGACAGGCGCCTTTTAGCTTTTATGCTCCTCGCCCATTGACTGTTCATGAATGGACAGAGCCTCTATCACATGACCTGTAGGTTTCTGAAGAGCTGAATTGCGGCTTGTTGTGTGGTTCTCCAATCACAATCTTGGAAGCATCACGTGTCTTGTCACTCCCGGAAAATACAAAAATGGGCGATGTTGGGATGGATGATTGACACCCATCAAACTCTGAGCTGCCTGTAGCTAGGAGCTAACTGAGCTAACGGGAGCTAACCAGCTAATAACAGAGGTAGGTGGGTTAAGCTAAGGCTTGCTGTTAGCCCGCTAAAAACCGTGGTTGTGCTACCCTCTGCCTCCTTGCGGTGGATATCTGACACCTGTCAATCAAAGTGACACGCCCCTCATTATGAGGAATTTCAAGATTAAACAACATATAAACATATGAGTTATAAAAAAATCACTCCTCCCACAGTTGTCACGAAGGTAAACTTTACGTATAAAACCTAAAATGTTTTTTAGTAGCAGGCTGTAGCAGGTATGTATATGTGAGACTTGTGGGTTTATGGTCTGGGGGACTTATTGAGTAAGGATGTAGTTTGGTGGGGGTGTTCATTCGTTTTTAATGTAAAGCACTGTGAATTGCATTTCTATGGATGAATGCTTCATTAATAGTTTGATTTGACGGCAGTATGAAGTTAACTTTTAGTCTAATGTTCATGTGTTTGATAATGAGCCATTCAATACAAATTAAGTTTGTCCTCCTCATTGACAGATGTTTAGTTTGTTTCTCTGTTGCCAGTTTTTATACCACATTAGTGAGCCAGCCAAATTTGTAATTACCTCTTCTTACAAGAGATGACAAAATGAAAAAGCTCACTTGTCATTATCAGTGAGTTAAATGCTGTTGCTGCCCCAAAAATGACTAAAAATGGTTAAATTGGTAATCTAAATGATTTTCCTTTTCCTTTAAAACAATTAGATAACTGTTCATGGCTCACCTTTGCATTTAAATGATTACAAATTTTGCATCAAATGGAAAGCTTTTTGTCTGTTTTTGTCCCTCAAACAAAAAGACTAGCTGAGCTGACTCAGAATAAGGGGATAGGGTTGCTTATAGCCAGAACAAACAGATTTCTCTTTTCTAAAGGTTGGAAGTAGCGTCTTAGCTTCTTTTTTGACAGGATCCAAATAAATATGCAAATACATGTCAGAGTTATGCAAACTCAAAGCAAATGCATGTGCCTTATGAACAGCTGGCACATAAATGTGATATCCTTTGAACACTTTTCATTGGCATTTACAGCTGACTGCTTTCCTGCTTTAGACAACTTTAAGCCTTTTTAGGCTTAAGTCTTTTTAGGTTTTAACAAGCCCTCCCAACCCATTAAGACATACTTGTCAGATTTTCTTCCATGGGAACTTCTCACACTTATTAAGATTTTCTGGCTAGTATTTTCCTCTCCTGGTTCAGGGTCCATGGTGACATGACTCTGAGGTGCCAGCTCAGCTGCCTGTCCTCTTGGAGAACACTATGCAAATATTAGCTGACAGCATGTGCCAAATTCTTAGTACAGCTTAACTTGATGGCCAAGTGGAAGCATTCACTTCATCTTTTTCTGTCATGCTCACACATGTATACAGTTACACACTATATCCATGTCTGAAGTTCCACTGGAGCTGCTGGTTTTCAAACATTTGACTTAGCTGGCGAGTAACTGAATCATCATTAAACCACCTGCTAATATTGGCATTCAAGTGTGTGTATGATCAGTGTGTCAGATTTGAAAATTAATGCCTTGTTCTTCTTTTAAGCTTGTGTTGTGATAAACATGGAATGGAAGTCAGATGTTTTTAATGTTGCACATTTTAAACATTCTTGAAGTTTGGATTAATTCTTTTGTCTGTATGAGTGCTTATCAATCTTTGGTATGTGTGTGTTTTCATCTTCTCCAGGTACGGCCATTTCTCAGGCATCAACAGGAAAGTTCAGCTGACCTACCTTCGAAACGGCAAACCTAAAGCCTCCAGTGAAGAGGAAGGTACACATAAGCACATATTGTACATTGGGGGCTGTGCCACTAAGATGAATTGTAAAGTGCAGGTCAATGTTGGTGCTCTGTTCTGCTGCACATGTTTGACCAGGTCTTATATGTTAGATTCAGATACAGCAAACAAGTGTCAGGGACTGCTGCCGATTGTAAATGACAGCGGTGGAGGAGAGGTGCCCCCTTCAGCTGCAGTCAACAATCAGCCTCCATCGTTGCCGTAATTATTAATCGGCAGCAGTTGTTAACATTCGGCAGCCTGCGCCGCCATCAACAGTCGGCCGCTGGTATTAACAGTTGGCTCCTGCGTGAGCTTCTCTCACTGAGAACGCCAGATTCCATACCTGTCAAGTTTTGGATTTGAAAATAAGGGAAATTTTCACCTGGGAGCTCACCCACCACCAGCTCCAGTATCCCTTACATTTTAAGACATGTGTACAAGAAATCAAAAATAACCACTTGTCAACCACTTGCTAACGACAATTGGTAAATGGACTGTACTGGTACTTTTCTAGTCACGTAGCTACTCAAAGCGCTTTGACACAACATTTTCATTTACCCATTCACACATGTATACATATAGGTATACCTATATTGGTACATACTTTGTGCTTTTCTAAGCATTCATACACCCGATAGGGATATCGGGAGGCAATGTAGGGTTCAGTGTCTTGCCCAAAGACACTTCTACATGTAGTCATGGGAATCGAACTGCCGACCGCATGTTTAGTAGACGAAAGCTCTATCCAACCGAGCTACCGCTGCCCTAATTGGGTGATCAGATTCTGATAGGCCTGCCTTTGTTGACATTGAAATGCTGTGAACATTTGTTGGTTCTTATACAGCCTACAAGAAAACTTAAAAGGGAATATTAAGCACATTAATTTATTCAAAACTATGAAATTTGGATTTTTGATATGGCATATGTAATCATCTAGTTGTTAATGTGTCAATGTGTTAATTTTGGAGATAATTATAGATATAGATAATGATAATAGCCCCTGTTTTTTACATATTAGTATCAGGTTCAGTAGATTCACAACACTTAAATGAAACCAATTACAAGTTCACGCACATAATATCAGGCCAATGCCTGATACTGGTAGTGGTATCGGTGAATCCCCACTTTAATCATTTCATGATTTTCCTCTCTGTGCAGATAGACAAGGTTCTAGGAAAGAAAAGATCTGTCATCATGAAACAGAATTTCTTTCAGGACTATGTTTCTGCGACATTTTCAGGACTGGATGGATGCATGATACGGTGTCTCAGCTTTTTACACGATGTTGTAAGAGAAGTTAACACCCTGAGCTTAAAAACCTTCACGTCATGAAAAAGCATACATATTTTTTTATGTTCAGTTCAGAAATTTTTTTTTAACCCCCAAAGGGTAAATCAGTTTCAGCAATCCATACGTGCATTGACAAACAACCTAGACAAAAACATGTTGGAGACACACAAATAAAAAGTAGTTGTTGACATTAAAGATAAAACTGTGCTGCTGTGTTTCCAGACTGTAAGAAGGAGGGTCCGTCTCTGCTGCTGGTGTTGAAGTGGGGTGGGGAGCTGACGCCTGCAGGTCGGGTTCAGGCCGAGGAGCTGGGTAGAGCCTTCCGCTGCATGTACCCTGGAGGACAAGGTACCATCTGATATGCATGCACACACACGCACATACTAGCCTGTACGGGCAGTCACAAAGAATCCACTACATTCTACTCGGTGTGACTTGACTTGCATGGAGCTTCAGAAATGTTCAAATTGAAGAAGACAAAAATAATCGTAGTATCCATCCAGTCTTCGCACATAAACCCTTTTTAAAAATTGTTACCAAATGCAAATGTTTATTTAAAGTACTTTTTAGTGTTTGAGAGCACTGTATGTGGTGTCTACTTTGCATAACTGACATCTCAAAAAAGGACATGGATTTTTAGGAATGCTGAACCAGATTTCCTGACTTTCAGAAGTCACTGTAAAACATTTGCCCCATTAGTTGACCATTCACTGTTAGTATTTATTTTATATTTCATGTGTCTAAGGTGGATTTGAGAGCAAAACAAAAGGATGGTTGAGTTTTAACCACAGCAGCCTTCATAACTGTGTTGAAGCCGGTACAACTTCCATCTAAGTGGTTAGGCTAGTGGACAAAAGCTTCTTTCTACTATAATTTACTATAAATGATAAAAGGACTAACTTTGGCCAAAAGGAATACCTGTGTTAGCTGTTAAATTCCTGTAAATAAGAAATAAATTAGGGATAATGTCCTAATTTATCCCTAATTTATGCCTTTCAGTACCATTAGATGTCTGCAGGTTCTTCTCAAAGTTGAGGAAGGATCCTGTTGGGGCACTGAATCATCAGATTCATAATCCTTTGATTAGAAATTCCAAATAATGCCTCTGTGTATCCTTGGCTTTCTCAAATAACCCACAGTCATTTGTGTTGTCAAGGACTGTAAAGAAACTGAAAAGTTGTCAGTGTCATTATGTGCCCATTAAAAGGCACTAAGTATAAATTGCTTTTATTTTACCAGCTAAAAGCTACCAGCTATTTAAGAGCCACGTTAGGTTTTCGACTGCTGTGTTTCGTGTGATTGAAAGTGGGACAGTTACTTTTTCCAACTTGTTAGGTTTTTCCACTATGTGTCTTTCGAATATGAGGGAGGAGTCTTTTTCAAGCAAAAGAACGACACAGATTAGAGAAGACTCATCCTACCAAGGAAGCACCTTTCACTTTGAGAAGCACATTTTGTTGCCATCAGCAAAACTCACAACACTTTCTCTTTCACTTACAACAACCAAATAGTTCTGTCTCGACTTTCTTACTCAAACTGTTGCTTTCATTTTTCAAGTTGGGGCTATAAAAGTGCTCTGAATAAAATTTGAACATGTACAGCTCAATAATGACTGACAGTCTGCTGAAGACCATCTGTTCAACATTAAGGTCATCCTTAAATTAACATTTGGCGTTCTGAAGGCTTTCGTCAAAATTAAGTTTAATAGAGGTTATCGGGATCAAAATTGAAGTAAAAATAAAACAAAAACATTAATTACATAAAAGGTTGACTTTTTGATGAAAAAAATTAACTAAATATCAAAATGCATGTGTACAACATGATTTCTAAACCATTTTGTGCATAACTTTGGGTATGTAAGAAAGTTGATAAGGGACCAGGTAGGATTTGAATATTTATACCTTCAAGTATTATTGTAGGGGGTTTTTGCTTGTTGTGTTTGTGTTTATATTGTTTTAATTTGATTGTATTTATTTATTTACCTGCCTTTGGGACCCCAAATGTAAATTAGCCGTTGGCTGAATCTGGTACGATGCACTCTGAGATTAATGGTTTTTGTGTATGGTCCCTGACAAATTTGAATAAGCAACCAAACTTGGAAATGTGTGTTCAAATGCATACATAAATATCAAGAAATTTTGATCACAAAATAAATATGCCGATGCACAAATTTTAAACTGCACCAACACTGATATTTTACATACATTTCTTTCCCCTTTTTTCCCGTCAACCTCATGGATGTGATAAATTTCAAGTTCCAAAGGCTCTTGCAAAGACAAATCATTAAATACGTGGGAGCCTCACAATTTCACGAATACATGCTGCGTTTAAATCAGAGATCCTCAATCCTGGTCCTCATTACCCACTGATTTGAGTCAGGTGTGTTTCAGCAGGGACACTTCAAAAACCTGCATGCACACCGGCCCTCGAGGAACAGGATTGAGGATCCCTGGTTTAAATGCTGGTGGAAAACTAGGTCATGTTGATTTTAACTGGACAATGATATTGAGTCAATTTTCTCTCTATATTTACTCATGTTACATCTAAACCAAACCTCAACAAGGAGTGTAAATCACAAACCCTTGTTTTCATTAATATCAAATCACACAAAGCAGCAAAATCTTTAAACATAATTTTGTTCCTGATCTCAATCAGACATTTGATTTGAAAACAATTTGTTTTTTTAATTAAAACAGACATTGCCACATTCTGTATGTTGAGCTTTAAAATATTCACAAAATGTAAAAGAAAACTAGAATGATACATTTTTATTTGTAGATGTTAAAGGAGGATATAGTGTAAACCTTATTCCTATTTAGAGGCTCAAACAAAAATTCAATTGCGTTTTGAGAGCTTACATTTCAGAACTGTTTTAGAAACACATTTTATAATTGATGATTAATCTGGTTGCCCACTAGCAGTGACTTCTTTAATACATGTATGACTCCATAAGCACAAACCTTTCGGTATTGCGTTTTACTGAGTTAAAGATGTTTACATAATTAGATGGAAAGGACTTGGAGGTTCTTATTTTGAGAGAAGTGGTCACTGACCGTACAGCTAACCATTTATTTGAATATTTTAATTTGAATAATATTCAAAAGGGCAACAATTTTCAGGTTGAAATTGCTCCTCATACTACCATCTAACACCTCCTACATGCTGCCAGCTACTTTATAGCAAGCAGTGTTTTATCATCACAACACATTTGGATGTGGTTTAGAGCATGCAAACATATTCATCTTGGTTGTTTTTAAAGGTACAAGATAAAGGAAAATACATCAGAGTTTTTTCCCCCTTTAGAGTTTTTTTGTTGGCCTTCTTAACCAGCTGGAAATGTGATAAGAAAATAAACTTGTCAGTTACATGAAAACGTTCCCCTCACATGATCTCCTGCTAACTGCCCTACAGTGTGTCACTCATTTATATAATTTTTTTCAGGCTTTCCTTCTTAATCCTTTGTTTTATAGTGCATGCAAAATGCTCAAACAACCTGAAGCACAACTAAAAGTAAATGCAATGATGAGATGCAACCTGTTCCTCTGTTGCTTCTTTTTTCCCCCAAAAAGAAGGGCGTTTTTCCCATCCCATCCACTGTTTTCATGCCTCTTTCTTCACCACGACTTTTTTGTCAATTAACTCTGCTCTTCTCTTCTCACCTGTTGTTGCGCTGTGTTCACTACTAGCCAGTAATCGTCGGTCCCTTGGCTGCGAGTCCCCTATTGACTTTGGTAAGAGAAGGGTTTCCTGGCTGTCACCGCTCCGCCACTCCTCTCTCATAAAGCGCGTTTGTCGCTCCTTCCACTAATGTGCTCTGATCTCATCTCATAGTGATTTTTGGTTTAATCACACCTGGCAACAACTGTTTGTCTGACACTGAGATTGCTGTGGACTGTTTGTGTCACAGTTAATGTGCTCTAGAGGTGATCCACACAGCAAAAGTTTTGTTTACTGGCTCGTGGATTTACAGGCAGGTAAAGTGACTGCAATTTTGCTAACGCGGATCATCTCACACTAATCTGATTGCATTTTTTTTCCTTTTCTTTCTTTTTGTTTTTATTTAAGCCAGTTCTTTTTGGCCTGTATTAGAGCTTGAAACAAGCCCCCATCATGTTATACATCTATGGCATGTAAACACAGTATATCAAGTTAATAACATCGGCTACTTGGCTGTACACTGGAGAGAAATGCATGAAGCATCAGTGTGATTTGATTTGTAGCTTAGTTTGCATCAACTCCCCACATATGCATTAATTGATGTATAATGAGCATGTTAAACCTTTTATGTCTTCCAAAGAGGTAATTTGGAGTATCTAATCTCATCTGCAGAATGTTTGGGGTTTACCCAACATTTATTTACTTCACTTTCACTTCATGTTATTTACAGCTTAAACCACACCATTCATGGTCACGTTTAAGTTAAATGAACCTTGTCAGAATCTTACAAAGCAGTTTGAGAATGATCCATTTGAACTGAAAGTGATGTTGCACCTGTTACAGGTGCTCTGTGCTTAATGTTTAATGTAAATCTGTGGTTCTTTTGGGTGTAATCGGCACATTTTTTTTATTTTCTCATCTTTCAACTTCACCGACTCAGCCCTCTCTTGAAAATAATTGCACAGAACTTTTTGGTCCTATAACCAGCCCAGTTAATAGTTGGCACTCTGTTCTGTGTGCAATTTTCCAGGTGATTATGCTGGGTTTCCTGGCTGTGGCCTCTTGCGGCTGCACAGCACATATCGCCATGACCTGAAGATCTATGCCTCTGACGAAGGCAGGGTACAGATGACAGCTGCAGCATTTGCTAAGGTAACTCGCTCTCCTAACCTGCCAGACAAAACTTTCATTGTTTTTAACAAACTCCCTGCAGTACCTGAGATGTTTCAGAGATGTTCTGGTGGGGCGGTATTTCAGAATCCAAATGTCTGCAACATTTGCTCTGGACTTTTTCCACCCAAACCATAGTGAAACATGCAGATCAGCAAGTGTAACAGTAAATCACCTTGAGCATTTACTGCAAACATGTTTGTGAACAAAAACAAAAAAGGGGGAAGAAGTTGGGTTTCAACTTGGCGGAGTGCTAAACCCAAAATTCAGCAAGTGCAAAAAAAAAAAAAAGTGCAGCACATTTCAATATCCAAATGAAGGAGAACAAAAGTAGTCACATTTTAGTTGTTTTTTGAGCTCATACCACGGATAGAAATACACTCATGCTCAGCACAAAGCCTTCATCAAGTCAAGTCTGACAAGGTCAGTCATAGATATTACACTTCTAAATGCAATACAGGCATCAGCTTCACCTAATTTGTTATTATCCAAGCTTCTTAGTCACATCACTCATCGTACGAGCCACTACCAGCTGCAAACCTTAAAAAACGAAGACTGAAAACATTATTAAATCAATTTGGTATCACAGTATTAAGTATAAATATCACATATATCTCTCTTTGATCCAGTTTCTTTAAAATATAACCTCCTCTGGCTGATGTTTCAACTCTCTCAACTCCACAAAGCCTCAATGAGTAGGGTGGGCTGTGGTTTTGAAGATCTTGAAGAGATGGGGAAATAAAAAAGATCAAAGCCCGAAGTATTCTAACTTAAATCATAAAGAGATGGGTGCCCTTATAGAGCTGAAAAGGAACTCTGAGATTATTATTCGTCCTGTGGATAAAAGAGGTTGTTTAAATTTCATTCCTCATTCAGCTGCACCTTGTTCAGGCATGCATTTGCACATAAAACACCAACGCAGTGGTGGTCCTGGCTTGTGTTACACCCTGGGCGAAAGCTGTGCCTTGCGATAAAGAAGCACAGGACATGATTTTAAGCAAATACCAGGACTAATATGTGAACTGAACTTGTGTTGTAAACACATTGTGAAATTATTCAGATGTCATGTCTTGAATTTCAGATTTTTTTAGGAACTTAAAACTTAAAGCCCCACTATATAACTTTTCGACCTTAAAACTCTGCTTTCCGGACTCGTTTGATGGCACAGTGACGTCTATTATGTGCATTTCTAGGGCCGTCGTGGCCCAGCACCGCCCCGCGGCTGAAAAACCTCACTAGATAACTTTCACATCCGGGACGCCGCCTGCTAAGTTTCGCTTTGCGCATGCGTTACACGCTAGCACGCAAATGTAAACAAACCGGTTGTTTTGAATGCACGTCGGCGGATTCAGCAAAGAAACGTTTGTAGACATTATCGGAGGAAGAGAGGAAAACTAAGGAGAGCCAAAGAAGAGCAAGAGATAAGACAAGGGTTGAGAAAAGACTGTTTTTTACTGTCTGGAGAGAGCTCACACTACAAGTAGGATCCAAGATGGATGCCGAATTAGCTGTCCATAGGGGGCGTGTCACTGAGAAAATAGCATAAGTTATATAGTGGGCCTTTCAAAGCTCATGAATTATTATTGACCTGCTGTAAAAAAAAAACGCAATTTCCACGGTGTACTTTCTCCATCATGTCCTGCCTCCTGTTCCCTCCAGACCAACCCATTCTCTCATCTTTCTAGGTGTAAGAGCGTGTTGCCAGCAGAAAATTTTCCACTAAAAAGTGCCTGTGACCTAAGTGTCGGCATATTCTCCTGGACATCTTCAATCTACACAAACTATGAAGAATGTTACCTCTGTACATAAATGTGACCCTCTGAGAGATTTCCAGGACAATCATGACCGCAGCCATTTCCCTTTAGATCAGGGGTGTCAAACTCCGGTCCTCGAGGGCCGGAATCCTGCAGGTTTTCTATGTATCTCTGCTCCAACACACCTGAC
>JBBBVU010000010.1:13527788-13537811 GCA_037177055.1 Atherinosoma microstoma
GTATGAATGTGTTGTGTGAATGGGTGAATGAACATGTAGTGTCAAAGCGCTTTGAGTGGTCACTTGACTAGAAAAGCTCTATACAAGTACAGTCCATTCTTATTTTACCTGAGGGTTATCTGTTTGGACTTTATAATGGAAAGCTGGGACTGAGTCTGAGTCTGTTTTTGTGTAACTGAGGCGCAGTAATGTGCTCAGGTGTTATATTCTGCTTCAGTCAGTACATTGATGGCCTGTATTGATCAAGCGAAGGCAGAGACTGAAGCTAAAAGTGCTTTATTAATGTGTTTCCCTGTTTAGACTCCCGCTTTTAGAAATCTTACCCAGCACCTTAAAGACCCACTACTCTTTGGGAGCACAGCTCCCATTTCTCCTGTTCCTCCTCCTGCTCCACTGTGCTGTCTCTTTCTCCTCTCCGTGATCTGCCTCTCATCCCTCAGAGCCCTCAGATGAACTTGCTGAGCTGGCACTGATGGGGTTTGCCCCTCTGGCTGTGGATGGGGCCATGGCCCACCACCTGCACCATTGTCCCTACCACCTCCACCTCCTCAGGACTCGGCTGATGTGTGGTCAGGAGCTCCCAGAATTTCTCCACGGTCAGCCTCTGTAGTGCCTGCTCGCGTCTTGCTGCCGTCTCTTCGTCAGTCTCGACCCTTTCAGCCAACGAAGGGGAAAATGGGATGCTGCCAGTTGAGCTTTGCATTTTTAGCTCAGTGCTTTTTGTTTCGCCAGCTCAGTTCAATGCCTGTGTATTCTTCTTTGTTTCATCTTATGTCTGCCTGTTAATTATACAGTATTTTTAGCCTTGCATCCTGCATTGTTTCATGTCCAGCTGTGAAAATATTTGCATGTCTGTCAGAGGTCACAACTCTGTCTTCCTCTGTCTATTTAAAGTCACAGTGAAATAATAATCAATGATGTTTTTAAGAAAGAAATGGAGTATGCTATTTAATTAAATTTTTCTAAAAGAGGCCATGGCCTTGGGAGTTATAAATGACAATCAGCTCCAAGACTAATTTGATTTCAGTTGCTGCAACAAGTGCAGGATGGGTCATCAGAAAAAGTTTCTTGAAGCCTTGATCCAGATCTAACACAAGCAGAGAAAATCTAAAATTAACTTGATCCAGAAAAGCACCCGTCCAGCACTGATGTAAAGCAAATAAGTCTGCTTCAGGAGAAACATGTAATTTGAAGGACAACCCACAAAATGATGGGAAAATGTATGAACGAAGGAGAAAAAAACACTCATATTTCTAATTTTCAACCATAAACTTAAGGCTAACTCAACCAGTGTTACTCAGAGCTTGTACTGGAAATAGACGTACAAGGAGAGCGAAGTAAATGCTTCTTTTTTTTTTTGTCTTTTTTTATAGGCACTCAGTAGAGCAATTAAGGCATACAGTGATTAAACTGTACTTTAATTTCACTGAGTCTTTAAATCCATTTCTTTTATTCAGTCCATCTTTGGATATGAGTGGACATTGGTTGAGCCATAGAAATAGAACATCATGTAAAATCTTTAATGATTATGCACAAGGAGGACTAAACATGTGACATGCATGCCGGTGAAACAGACTCCCATGTGGCTTAGTGTTAGGCTTGGTTAACTGCATTGTGTGCATGCACCAGCTTTAAGTATTCTGTACAGAGAAAGAACTTTTAAAAACAGACACTTATCCAGCAGTGGTGTTTCACTGGTCAGTTAGCTTCCTGGTCAAGTAGCAGATATTTGAGTATCTGTTAAGATTTGGGCCATCATCATCTCTTCGCTAATTTAAGTGGCTAAGTGCTGGTCTGCCCATAAACTGCTGTGCTGATGGAGTCAACACAGATAGCAGTCTGTCATTTGCTACAAGATGGAGAAGATTTTTTTGGGGGGGCTTTGTACCTTTTCTTTTATGCAGTAATCTCTTGCTCTTTTGAATAAGATTGTGAATAAGTGCTGTCTTTCTTGTCCTTGTGGCTTTAAATTTGCCAGCGTGGTGACTTTGTGGTCCAGGGTAGTATCAGTGTTTTTCCTGGTGTATCTGACGTGAGCTAAATTTGATATTCATCCATCCAGGGTGCAGCAAAGACGAGGAAGGAAAGGACAAATGAACAATGGGGGTGAGGATAAATGAAGTCCATTTTCATTTCCAAATATGTGATGTTTCATATCGCATATTTACTATATTTATCCATAGATAGAGACATAGATATATCAAAATACCTATATATAGATATATGTAAGAAACCTGTAGTTGGAAATTACACAATATCATGAGAAACATTAATGATGAACAGCTCTACTAATCATGCATATCTTGATCCTTGGGGGCCTGGAAATGTTTCTGTCCATTAAACAGACTGTAGTTTGTAATGTTTGTGTTGTCATATTGCTTAAGTTGTTTTCAGGAATAGCCATAAAGAAAGAAATCTGCGTGATTCAGCACCATACTGTCTGAACAGATGGATCAGGTGGAAACACAACTTTAACTTCCATTTTATTTATTTATTTTTTCTCCAAACTTTTTTCTGTCATTCCATACTACAGGCCACTTGGTATGTATATTTTTTAGAATGTTCCTGAATAAAACAGTTGTGTTAACAGGTCACGCCTCATTGAAGACCTACAGGGATTATTTACATATATGTAAATATATAGTAAACTGTTAACACTCACAACACAGTTGACAGTCAAATATGGGTTGACTGAAAACTTTATGTACCTTGAGTGGCATAAACACCAATTATGAATCCTTATTAGTCACAAAGCTTTCTGTTTCAAAAGCTCTGAACCATTTCCAAATATATCCGGACCTATAGTGGCAGCACTGCAGCAGTTTATTACTGAGAAATAAGAGTTGAACTCAACAAAACCATTTTATGTCTTCTTTTACCTGCTGCTGAATTATATATGTTGCTGTTATGTTTTTTTTTTATTTTATTTTTTTTTATTTTAAATTATTGTTTATTTGTTTTTAAAGAATATCAAGAATTAAAATTTTTCATTGAAGTTTAAAGTTCACATAAAGTTGGACATCATTTTGGCCATAGTATGTAATATTTAATAAACAATGCTGCTTTTATGTTTTTTTTCTTCTCAGTTAATGCTGCATTGGTTTTCTTCTCCATGATAATCTGTAATTTTTCTAACAGTTTGTTTCTATACGGTAATTATTTGATCCATTTTCCATATGTCCGACTCCCATCCTTTAAAGTACTTCCAACATCATCGTCTTTGTGATTTGAATTGGAGTGATATATGAATAAGCTCCTGTGGACACGGTATAAAATTTATCCAGATAATCAGAATATTCCATCTTTGCTTTTGTGGTCTTACTAACCAGTATAGGGAACTAACCCACTGGTAACCGGTACCTACTCTCTGAGCTCAAGTAGTAAGTAAATTACACTAGCTTCTTCACTGGCTGTTGATGTTACGGTTGCCTAACGGTTTGTGTGGCTTGTTAACAAATAAAAATGGCTGCCGAGTTTTGTGGCATTAAAAGAATAAGCAGAGGCGTGGAGAAGAGCCCACATGCACAGAGAGCGGTAATGTCCCCACTCCTCTTCTTGCATCTGATGAAGAGATATGACCAGCTGTAATTGTGCTGCTTCTGTCTGAACTGCAGGATTTGAAGGCTGCTCCATGGTGCCCTCTATCTACCCACTGGAGACGCTGCACAACTCGCTGTCCCTGAAGCAGGTGGACGAGTTTCTCAACTCTGTGTGCGAGGGCAGCAGTGAGGCCCACGCCAAAACCATGAAGGGTAGGTCTGCACCGGGAGCCATTACGATAAACATAAAAGAAAAGTTGCATACACCTCAGAGAACACCACAAAATATTTTGACTGAGTCAGCCGCCTGAACATAATCTGATCACGCGATTAAGTCCAGACTGTAATAAATACAAAGTCCTTTGAATTAAACAACAATTGAAGATAAACCTGAAGCTCCAGTCAGGAGTACCTAGATGGATGGATGGATGGATGGATGGATGGATGGATAGATAGATACTTTATTACTCCTGTGAGGACATTTTTTGTTACTGCAGCAGCATATACGTAAATAAAGAACAGATATGACAAAAAAGTGTGACATTAAAATAAACACAATATACAAAAAAGAAGCGTAAAACACACAATAAATAAAAAGAATAAAAATAAAATAAAATAGCTATACATACAAACTATGTACAATTATGGTTGGGAAAGATGATGGTGGTTTTCAACCTTGTTAAATCAGACTTCTAAAAACTGGTATTTGAGGTGTCATTTGAGACTTATTTTATTAAAGATGAACAGGTTGTTTAGTTAGAAAGATGGGAAGAATACAAAAGAAAATACTTAAAAAGAGGAATGTTGGTAAAAAATTAAGCATTTAAATTATTAAGTCAAAACAGGGCAATTATTTTACCCCTTAATCCACTTTTGGTGCCAGCTGTGTGACTGTTGAGGCCTTACATTTGAAATTTAAACATGATATTTAAGAGGCGCGTTGAGGTTTGCCACTGTCCTGTAATGAAAAATGCTTTAGTATCACTTTAGTTTAAATTGACTTTGTCCAAATGGTTTCTGCGATGAATACCAACACAGAAAAATAACTGTGCTCTTTATAGCTGGAATATCTGCAGTGTAAAAATGAACCTGGTAGCAAATGGTGTTCAAACAGAAAAATATCCAAGTATTTTCAATGTAAACCGCTGAATGCGGGTACATTTCCATTTCGCCATGACACCCGTTGTCTGCTGTAACTGAGAGGGTTTTTTACTGACTTTTCAACAGATTTCATGCTGGAAATATGTAATTTAATCAATATATTATGGTTATATTGGAGAATCAAAATGCTAATATTTTCAATATTTTCTCAAGATAGCAGTTAATTCAACATCTATTTACTGTCCATTCAGGTTGAACATTAGACTTTAGATTCAATGTCTGAAGTCCACATAGATTTGATTCAGCTTACTCCCAAAGGTTACATGTTTCAATCTGATTTTACCGTTTAGAATATCATCAGCACGGTAAAAGTGAAAGGGATGATGCTTTTAAAGATTATACCGCGGTGAACTTGCCAGATTACCGAACACTGAAAACATCAGGCTTGGTAAATACAAGTGGGCATGACAACCTTAGAAACTGATTTGTGGACACTAATCATTCTGATCCTGATGTGTTTTTGTTTTTTTTTCTTCAGCCCTCTCAGGATTGTTTGACTCTCAGAGCCAGACGTCTCTGTACAGCCCACAGCAGCCTCTGTCCTCCTCTGGATCTGAAGCGTCTCTCCGTCCACCAAGCCAGCCTCTGTGGCGTAAGTGCTTTAATGATTTTAATGGTGTTGAGCAGTCAGCCTGCTTTGAACTCTTGTGATAAATGTCCACACCAGACACCCAGAAAACATTTTCTTGTTTTTTTTCCTTGGTATTGACAGCTTATATTTTCATTTTAGAAATTGAAAAAAGGATGCAGAGAAGGAGAACATTACTTTTGGTGTGGTACTCAAGAAAATGAAATGGCTTTCATATCACTTTCACTTTTTAGTGTTGCTGTTTTCACTCATCGTTGTCTTCGGTCCTGACTTGAAAGAAACCTTTAAACCTCAGTCAGCAGAGCTGCTTTGTTGTTGTGCTGAGCAGCTCCCACCTGTGAAAAGGGGTGACTGAAGGAGAAGCTGGGAAAGACGATGCTTTCTCAGCAAAAACAACTGCTTCTCCATGTTCAACATGCCCTGCACATAATTGGTAGCAGATGTGACCTGACAGACATTCATTTAACTGCAGTGACCGTGTGGTAACGGATAACTGGGCCACAATGTGTGCAATGGGTTTCACATTTTGTTTAGTGTTACTGTCTAACCAAAATACTAATCATCAATTTATATTTTTATTATAAATTGTTTGTCTTGTCTTCTCTTTCAGTAACTTGATGCAGCCCCGTCTTAAGGAAGGAGGGGAATATGTTAGTCAAATGAACTGAACTTTTTGAATAAGTACAGGGTGAAAGCAAACAGACTAGCTAAATGTTGCAACCCCCAATCGTACCGAGTCTAGCGGACTATAAGGTGTGAAAACGACTTTAGTTTATTCCTTCACCCTAATTCCAACTTTCCAAGTTTCATTAAATTCAGTTTGGTGACCATACCAAGAGACATTCACAAGATACCTCAGCTCTTGCTTTGGTCCAGTTATGACTAGACTGTGCATAGCAATTAGTGGGAAGTCTACACTCTCACAAACTGAATCATATTTTAGTAAACACACGCAAAAAAAAAGGCCCCAAAACTGTCAGACGAGCTAAATGATAGCAGATAGTAAATGTGTGGCCGACTGTCCTGTGGGAGCAACATCAGTAATAAAACTGCAGTGAAACAGGACCACGAACATCACAGCCCCTTTAACAACCCAGCTCTTCCTTCTTACTGTTGTCTCTCTCCTTTCCTTCATTCCCTCTCCTCCTTCCTCAAATCTTATTACCCCCTTGCTGTCGACATGATTAATTTATCTCCTTGCCGTGCTGTTGATTTATGAAATATCTGCTCATAGAGTAGATTTTCTCATGTTACATCCTTCCTTTCATCAACTGCTTGTCTATTATCTGCATGCTGGGGTGACTCTGGATGTTTTTGTCCCTCAGTCTTTTTCTCGTCCCGTTGGTACCTGCTCTAGATCCAGGCTGCTTTAACCACATGGTACTCACTTAGCCTCATTTACCACACAATGTTCAGATAGGGATGCTGCATGAATCAGCTGGAGTGGTCGTTATGGGACACCATGTGCTCTCCTATTGGCTCTTGTTTCAGAGGCTTTGTCTCTGAGGAAAAACCAGGTCATTTTAGTTCAAATTGGCCTAAAATATTCATGATTTGATGACTAATGAGTTGTGAATACAGATTATATTCTGCTCAGACACAGATGTACATGTGACATAATTTAGGAAACCAAATAAAAACAGTTTTATTAAGTTTCACTGTGGCAATGGGTAATGAAATGACCTGTTTATGCACCAAGATTTACTCCCTCACTTGTGCTCACTGTGCCCACTGGACGTACATCCAAACACAAATAATACATGACTCAAGCAGAGTTATGGCTCTGTGAGGAAAGTAATTAACTCAATTTCTGGAATAAACACAAGTGATGTACCAGGAAATGTGTCTGATTTCTGAGAAAGATAACTGACTGATTGCATGTTCTTTTTTTTCTGTATTGTAAAGATGGCAGCATCCCTTCAAGTGCTGTATCCAGTGCGGGCCCCTCATCCCCAATAACAGAGAGCTCCGGTCTGAACTTCAGCTTCAGTGAGTAGATCATCCATCTGAAAAACACAAGGACTTCTGGGTATCCAAAGCAAGGCGGGAAGACGTCAGTTATTCAGCTTTCCCTCCCGTCTGCCCGCTCACATTCACAATCACCTCTGGAGGAGATGCTGATTCTGGAGACAGAGACTGGACTGCACATAGACTCCTCTGGTGCACACAGAGGAACTACAACTACACAGCTGAACACATCATGTCACTCCACCATCCCTGCTCTGTAAAGAGAGACAACACTGGATCTCAAACAGGTGAAAATCTCCTGCTTCAGTCAGTATCCGACAAAGTCACAGTGCATCAAGCCAGCATTCAGGCCAGTTGTGCCTTTTATTTTAGACGTGGGCCCACTTAATCAACAAGTGCCTGGTTTTTTCCCTTTAAGTTATAAAATATCTCATTCAGAGCTGAAATGCCTTAAAGTTTTCTTTCTTTCCTTGTTTTTAATGAAGTGAAACTAAAATATCCATCTGATAGTCTGGCGGAGTTTCAGCAACAAATGTTTACTGCACATGAAAAAAGCCTGAAGAAATTTTTGAAGTTTGACATTTTGACACAACTTGTTCACCTTCCTTGGAGCTGACATGAGATGATCAATACCACGTTGGTTTCTGTGCGTTACATCTGGAGCTCCTGCTGCTTAGCTTAGCATAAAGTGGGAAACTACTGGCTGAGCTCATAAAGGACAAAATAATGCATTGATTTACAATTTCACATCTCACTTGTTAGTTCATTCTAAAACACGGTGCAGGGACTGAGGTCTTCACACATTTTTACAACATTAACTCAGTTTTCTAACAGATTAGCCAGGTTAGCAGTTTTTACCCGTTTCCAGTTCTTGAGCTGAAATAAGATGCACATCTGCTGGATTTTAGATTTGTAAAATACCATGCGTATTTTACAAGCATGGTAAAGCCCCACACCAAAGCAGGTGAAGCCCAAAGATGATCGTTTGTAACATCTGAAGGGTTATCAGTATGATACAATCAAATCATGTTCGCTTCAGACCTGTAAAATTATGGTTAGTTTACATCAAACATCCAAAATAACAAGTCATATTACAACCATTTCCTCTAATACACTCAAGCCAGGTTGATCAAACATGTTATTCTCTTCTGTATGTGTTTGCTGTTGAATAGAAACAGAAATGTATCTGTAAATGTGCCTTTCAGTGATCTGTAAGGTTCATTTGGCGGGGTTGAAAATCCACTTTGATTTTAAACTGATCTGTGGTATAGTATTATTTTAGAATAGAAGGGAACAACCACTAGATTATGTAGATTTAACTAGCTTGTGATGGGTTTTCTCAGTCGATGCTGCTTCTGTCTGCAGTCTGCTGTCACGCCAAAATGATGTAATTATTATTATTTTTTATGCTTAATGATTGAAATATCTGTTTCTTGTCAATGATGCTCAGGTAGACTGAAAAATTTAAGATTAAAATTGGTATAAATCAGCATTCAGCTGAACTGGAGGTCAGTTTATTTTCAGTTAATGTACGTTGTGAGTTTACTTAAGAGGGGAACTTTGATGCTTTACATAATTCATTTATACAGTATTCATTCTTACAACGTTAAAATTTCAGATAAGCTCTAAACATCCGATGACAAACTTTATTTTCTATTTTTATTTCAAGTTGACATTAAACTACATAGTTTCTCATACGCTAATCTCCCTCAGGTTTTTTTCATACACACAAACTAAACCGAGATTTATTCCATAAAGTTTTCATATACACTCTTATGTTACCTAATAATCAGATAACGAGCTCTCTGAGAACACGCATTAACAGCAGAAACGGCAAAAACAAACAGATTTGGGAAATTTCTAATCAAGAACAAGGAATCATGTTAAGCTGTGGGTTTACAGTCGTCTTTCAGAGCATCCTCACCTGCAAAGCAAGCAGATGTTTCCACAAAGCCTGAAAAAGGGATGAGGGTTAAAGACACAGGAGTTAACGCCTTCTTTCTGACACCGTGAACTGTGAAGGTATGAAAAGGTGCAGCGATGCAAAGCTTTTCTAGTCTCAGAATAAAAATACAGCACTATAAATGAACATACCATGTCCCCTCTAAAGCAAGTGAGGTGCTTCATTCTTTTTTTTCTTCTTTTAACTCTGACCAAAGTTTTTTTCTTTATGCAAGTCTCGTTAGTATGAGATGTGTATAGACATAATGTTCAGGCAGTACTGTCTGCAACACCAAAGTACAGCTGGGAGGATTCAAACCTCTATTTGTTTCAAAGAGCTTAAACAGAAAATGAACTGGCCTCCAACATGTGAAAACATCTGCTGTAGAACAAACTGAACCATTTTTGTCGTTATTCTAGTTTTAATTTCCAGTAGGACTGATTGATTTTTACCTAAATGTGGGTTGATATAGGTAATTTAATCTGTTATTTATGTCATTATTTAAAATGCTGTTAAATGTTAGCCAAAGAGATGTATGTGTGCTCTGTGGTGAGTTTGGCTTCCGGAAAACAAGGTCGAGCTTTTAATGTGTATAATTTCTGTCTGGCTCAGTCTCTTGAGGTTCAGGTTGGGATGTTGGAGAGGGGTAAAAATAAAAAATAATCAAAAATTGAAAGCATTGTTTACTCTGTTAAAATCACAACAGACATGTTCACACCTGCCACAGACCTGTTAAATTAGAAACTTTAGACTCTGTGTGTGTGTGTGTGTGTGTGTGTGTGTGTGTGTGTGTGTGTGTGTGTGTGTGTGTGTGTGTGTGTGTG
>JBBBVU010000010.1:13544396-13575076 GCA_037177055.1 Atherinosoma microstoma
AAAAAAAAAAACTCTGCTACAACAATAATTTCCCTCAAAGGGATAAATAAAGTATTTTTCATTTCATTTCATTCATTTCATCAAGTTCCTGGGCATCCACATCACATCTGACCTCACTTGGTCCACACATACATCTTACCTGGCGAAGAAGGCCCAACAAAGGCTCTTCTTCCTCAGGAAGCCCAAAAAGACTGGACTTAAGAAATATTTAAATAATTATTCACATTATTTATTATTTATTCACAATTCAGAAATATTTATATATGTGTCTTAGTGTGTTTTAAGCCAAGAGCTGCTAAACAAAATTTCATTGTGCTTGACATAATGACAATAAAAGATTCTTGATTCTTGATTCTTGAAAAAACCTTGGATTACCAAGGGAATTGAGAATGTATGAAAAAAGAAAAATATGCTATACAAATTGTTTTTAAAACATAGAACTATAGAAGTAGAAAATAGATATAAGACATAAAAAAAGCATTAAATATAATCAGAATAAATAAGAAGAACTATTACCATAAGTTATTAGAAAAACACAGGAGTAATATTCAAGGAACATGGAGAGTAATAGTTCTTTACCAATGTTGGACAAAATTTAGCGAATGAGATTGTGGGACCGAGAGATAAGGATGGCTTGGATTAAACAATAATCAGACATAATTCCTATTCTATTTTTATTAATGGGGTAACTGAAGATGACATAATTAATATTGTTAATAAATTCCAAAACAAAAGATCCACTGACTGGATGGGTTTTGACATGGCATTTGTCAAAAATATAATAGAATGTACTGTAACCCCACTCGCGTATATCTGTAACCAATCCTTTCTAACCGGCATTTTTCCTACTAAAATGAAAACTGCCAAAATCATTTCCATCTTCAAAAGTGGAGACAGACATCAATTTTCCAACTGTCGACCAATCTCTCTGCTCTCGCAATTCTTAAGAATTTTAGAAAAATTGTTCATACAGAGGCTTGAAAAATTTCTTTATAAATATAATATTCTGAATGACCATCAGTATGGTTTCAGATCCAATAGGTTATCTTGGACGGCAGTGACTTAACTGGTTGAAGAAATCTCAACAGCAGTTGATAACAAAGAATTTACAGTGGGAGTTTTCATTGATTTAAAAAAAGCCTTCGATACCATTGGCCACATGCTTTTGATGAAAAAAATGGAAAGATATGGTATCAGAGGTATTGCCAACACATGGATACAAAGCTATCTGGAAGATAGATTCCAGTATGTACATCTGAACAATGAAACTTCAAATTTACTAAAAGTCACATATGGTGTTCCGCAAGGATCTGTGCTGGGGCCCATATTGTTTATTTTGTATATCAATAATATGTAATGTGTCGAAGTTGTTAAAATTTATGTTCTTTGCCGATGATACCAATATTGCTCTGGTAAACTCTTGGAACAGCTTCTGAGTGGAGTGGAAAAAGAGTTGAAAGTTCTTAAAATCTGGTTTGATATAAACAAATTATCATTGAATGTAAGTAAAACAAAATTTATAATCTTTGGTAACCGAAAAACAAATTGTGAAGTTAAAGGCCCACTATATAACTTTTCGACCTTAAAACTCCGCTTTCTGGACTCGTTTGATGGCACAGTGACATCTATTATGTACATTTCTAGGGCCGTCACGGCCCAGGACAGCCCCGCGGCTAAAAAACCGCACTACAGAACTTTCACATCCGGGACGCCACCTGCTAAGTTTCGCTTTACGCATGTGTTACATGCTAGCACGGGAATATAAACAAACCGGTCGTTTTGAATGCACGTAAGCGGATTCAGCAAAGAAATGTTTGAAAACATTATCGGAAGAAGAAAGGAAACTAAGGAGAGCCAAAGAAAAGCAAGAGATAAGGCATGAGTCAAGAAAGGACTGTTTTTTTACTGTCTGGAGAAAGCTCACACTACAGGTAGGATCCAAGATGGATGCCAAATTAGCCATCGATAGGGGGCGCGTCACTGAAAAAATAGCATAAGTTATATAGTGGGCCTTTAAGCTCAAATTAATGATGTTGATATTGAAAGAGTATGTGAAAATAAATTCCTGGGCATGATAATAGATGATAAACTCGATTGGAAAACACATGTAAGCTATATCAAATCTAAACTGTCTAAAACTATTGCTATCCTATACAAGACAAAAGAACATTTAACCCTTCAAAGTCGACTGCGTTGTATACGACACTGGCCCATATGTTTGACAAAACCAGGTATATCTTGGGAACGGTAATAGATAAAAATTTACTTTTTTTTTCTGCGAAGAAAACAATTAAAGTTTTAAGCTGATAGTTCCGGTATGTCTGTGGGACGTACAGAAGCTAAGCTATGTGTATCAAAAAGTCAGTGTCCAATTGCATAATAAAGCGATATCACATGAGGTGAAATATCCAATTGTAGAGCCTTTTTTTCGTCACATGGTGTGTCAAAGAGTATCAGTTGTCAAGATACTTCACTCTTCCGTCGCTCGTCTCCATGAATGAAACTGCGCTGTGAATGCAATAATTGATGTTTAAAGACCGTTATCAGGTCGGAATAATGTGTAATTGCACACATTACTGTTATGTATTCTACCATTAGCCTAGTAACTTATTTTGGTGGAACTTTTTTTTTATTCTATATTAGAAACAATTCAAGGTTGAACCGGAAATAACACCAAACGTTCTGATTGAATAGAAAAGAGAGAAATCTCAGCCCTGATTCATTATTCAGAAATGGCCCATAATTCAAACCTTATACCAACAACACCTTTACTGCTGACCTCCCCCACCACCTCTACACAGAGGGCCCATCAAATTCCAAGCAGGAGATCAAGAAGCAGTTACAGGGACACTTTGAGACTGACTGTGACCCCCAAAAATTCACTCCCAAAAAAGAAACCAGGGCACCGGCACCACACAAGTGGAACCACATTGGATCTCTTTTCACTTTTTGTGGACAGAAGTGCAATAACTAATCTCTGCACTAACATAAATAAAAAGGGTGTAATAACACTGTAATGGGTAAAATATATGATGTAGCTCATAGCAGACAGAAACTGCTTCCAAGAATGGCATCAGCAATTGTGAGCGAATTAGAGTTTTTTGCACTTATTGTGCAATTTGGACATTTGTATCATAGTTACAGGTAACATTTTTTACCCCAGTATCCCCAAGACCCTAAATAGCATTTCTATAGTGTCTAAAAAGTTGTTTATTGCAGTTCACTGTGCATTTTCAGTAGATGTTTATGGAACAAATTTTCCGTTTTATTTTTTCCTTTCTCTTTATGATTCTATAACTTTTATATCATTCATGTGACACCAGTGCATCATGAATATTATGAAAGCCCAGGTTGTCCTGGAAAAAAAGATGTATAATACTTGACTGTGCATTACAAGATGACTGTTTTATCATCAATAATACACAAAAAGTACCAGGCGAGGAAAATTCCCAATAATGCCCCTAGACCTCCATCCATCCATCCATTTTCTGTACCGTTTAGTCCAATTCAGGGTCGCGGGTGGGCTGGAGCCTATCCCAGCAATTATCAGGCGAGAGGCAGGGTGCACCCTGGACAGGTAGACCTTGTAGGATTAAATAAGAAATCCACTTACATACTGTACTATTCACTCATCGTTCCATACCTTACTTACTGTGTGGAGGTATGGGGAAACACTTATAAAACAAACATTGATCCAATAGTTAAATTACAAAAGAGAGCCATAAGAATTGTTAATCATTCAAAATATTGTGATCCAACAAACCAACTGTTCATTAAATTAAATACCTTAAAATTTGCAGATCTAGTTGAGCTAAGAACTTCTCTCATAATGTATAAGGCACGCAATAACCAACTTCCTCACTGCATTCAGGAAATGTTCTCACCCAGAGAAAGTCGGTATGAACTCAGAGGAACTTGTATGAAAATAAATAACCTTAGAAGTAGATGTATTTCTGTTAAAGGGGGTAAACTTGTGGAATAGTCTCTGTGATGAGTTAAAAACGTGTAGTTCTATCAGCAAATCAAAAAAATGTACAACTTTAGGGCAATTGACGTTTACTTTGACCATGTTTATTGGGTTACTTTGGACAGCTTCTCCTTTAAAACTTAATTGTCACTTCTACAACAGCTTTTGTTGTAATTGATATCTGTTACTCTTTCTGTTTTTTTTTTTTTGTGTTAGTTGTTAGTTATAAGGGTAGGCATTATATAAGCTATAGCTTCAGCCTTTTCCTTTTTTGGTTCATTTATTTGTGTACAACTTTACCTTGGTGCACCTATGTTTGATACATGGACGAAAAGAAACCACTATCTATGTGACTTCCATAGACAAACAGTGTGTGTGTGTGCATGACTGGTCAACACATGATCTAGATTTGCCTCTGATAATATATGTATAATATATGCTGATGCTACTCAGGTTGACCTTCGGCAACTATGCTTTGACCACGTCCATCCATACACCAAGCACCAAACCTGGGGGGATAGGGCCCTTTCAGTCGTCTCCCCCACCCTCTGGGAACTCCCTCCCACAATTCAGCCGTGACACCACAAACCCTGTCACTTTTAAATCTCATTTAAAAACCCACCTGATTTGATCTACTTTTATCACATAAACTTTACTTGTACTTTGTGTTTTATTTAAATTTTTCGTGTGTGCTGTTTTACCTGTTTTCTGTATTTTTCCGTGTTTTTAGCTGTTGTTTTATCATATGAAGCAGCTTTGAGATTTTTGAAAAGCACTTAATAAATCAAATTTATTATTATTATTGTCATTATTATTATCATTATTATCCATTGTCTATCAGGGTCACGAGTATAACGTATCCAACCTGTTCCTTGAGAATGTCTTCATGCCTAAATGCACTGATTTGCCATGTGATTGGCTGATTAACTATTTGTGTTACAAAGCAATTGAACAGATGTACCTAATAAAGTGACCAGTGCGTGTATGTAAACTGATGTGATGTTCTACACGACTCTTGAGTACGTCTGAGTTCAATCAAGATTATATCTACCTGAAGTAAGGACTAGCTTTATTTTACTGTATTTCATTGGAGACTCTGCCATCCTTCAGCTCCAGAAGTACACTCAGTTTTCTTGGCAACCATCACTCCTCTGCTATGGCCTCATTGTGGGATGATATAAGATAAATCCCCACCAGTGCACCACAGCAAAAATTATCATAGTGGTTACATCCAGTCACAAAAATCTGTGAAGGCACCACTCCGCCTAAAGTAAAGCAATAAAACCTTGCAACTGTTATTAGTGCAGATGCTGATGACAAAGTAGTGGCTATTTCCACTTTTTTGTATTTATATCTATATATTTAAGTATTTCACTTATTTATGACCACACTTCTAAAATGAAATGAAAAGAGACAAAATAGACACATAACTTCGTATTTGAATGTAGTTTTATTGATGATCACCAGGCTGTTTCCCTTTTACAATGAATCTGCAGTAGTTCTAGTTTTACCAGTAAGATTTAAAGACAGAGAAGAGATACTGTATATTGCGCAGAAAAAGAAAAACCTAATTAAGATTAATACAATGCAAAAAAGGAAAGAGAGAAAGAGAGAATCAAACAGAACTACCAATACAGCGTCTTCTTAACAACATGTTATAGGGCAAACAAAGAAAGCACAGCCCAGTATTATATTACTGTAGTTCATGTCAGTACCAGTTAAGACAATTAGCATTTTTCAAATATACTTCTTTAAAATAGCATTGAATTTTTTCATATTATTATTTCCATGTTAAACAATTACATTCAGGATTATAACTAAATAAATCACATGCAGAAAGATTAGATGGACAGATGACACCATATGTTGACTGTGATCAAGTGATATCTTCATCTTTGTTGCAGGTATGGAGATGAAATTCAACTGAAATATGCTTTTTTTTCGCTCTGTCTGTAGCTTTTTTTTTTTTGTAGTTTCAGCAGTTTTGATCATCTTGTCACTAGAGTCTGCTAGAATAAACAGATATCACAGGAAGGAGAGTTTATTATTTGTCAGAATCGTTCTTTTCCAGAGCAATATGTACAAATCTGTGTACAGTCCGTGTGTGTACGTGTAGCATTTGTTTAGTTTTACTGATGGTTTTTGAGTCTGCATGTGTTTCAAGTCATTTTCAGGAAAAGGAAAAAGTTGCAGCTGCAGTTGGTACCGTTTCTGTTAAACTGTTTTTGTCTTGGTTGTGGGATCTCAGTAGTGTAAAGGGAAAAATAAATCTGCTTCTTTGGAACAGATCAGAGACTACAATTACAGTCAAAACAGAAATGTATCTTCACCCTTCTGTTCTCCTTTGCATTTACATTTAAGTTGGTGTGAGGCTTTTTTTGTGTCTTTTTGTGTGTTGTTTTGATCCAGCAGCATTCATATGGTCATTACCAAATCTACATTCAGAAAAATAGATCTCCTGTATAGTGCATTCAGCTACTGTAAAATCATACAGTTCAGTACTTAGTGATTCACAGCGTTCTTATTAACACCTCAAAAAACTCGAGGCCAGCTATTTGGAATCTGCCAACTTAAAAAAATCATCACAACAAATTCGACCATCGATTAAACTCAATCCGCACATTAAAAAAGACATTTTCCTGTTCCGAACCCATCACATACAACAATGAACGCGAGATGAAAAATACTTTTTGCTTGAGACATTCAGACATGAACCAGTTTGAAAAACGACCTTTTTTTTAACCTTCACTGTGCCCTTCAGTTAATTAGCTCCCTCCGGACGAAGATGTACGTTTTTACTTATGCGTTCAATATGCAACCTGCATCAAACTCTGATTCTAAAAGAAGCTATGTCTACGCCTCCAAAACATCACATGCAGCGCATAAAAGAAAAAAGGATTGAGCGAAGAAAGGATTGAGAAAAGAAACAACACTCGGTAATCTTGAGTGTCAGCCATCTTTGAATTGAAACTGAGGGAGAGCAGGCAGAGCAGAGAGGCTTTGGATGATGAGGTATAAATTGGTGTTCTGAGCAGCTTTTTAAAAGAAGCAAAAAAAAGAAAGAAAAGAAATTGGCACTGGTACCTGGCGAAGATGAGGTGGCAACATTGTGGAGTATGAACTGAATAATTTAGGCAAAGTTAAACCATGCAAGTAGAACATCTGTCCTGCTTTAAGCTGGCAACATCCTGACAATCAATGTTCTCAATTGCTAAAAAAGAGAATAAAAAAGAATAATATCTAGAGATAAAAACCTGCTCTGCCTCGCTCAGCCTGGTCTGGCCCTCAGCTTCATATCAGTCTTCAAAAAACCCAAAATGAAAGCAAAAATCAAAAGCATGGAAGCAGCAATCTCGGTGGAAAGGTCATTCTTCTTATTTTTTAAAGAATATAATAAATAGAAAATAATAAGAAGTGCCTCAGGATACAAAATATGGAGAAAATCAAATAAGAATTTAAAAACTAATTGTAAATGATAAAAAAACTTGCATATAAATCAAGAAATGAAAACGAGTCCAAATGTAAAGTGAGAATGTGAGCTGTTTTCAAGTCTGGCTGCAGACAGGCAGACAATCCTTCACTCTGAACCCACTGAACATTCGCTCGCCTGCAGAGACAAACCCTGTTTCATTATAAAAGCAGTTACTCGGTGTGTATTCTATACACACACACTCACACAGAACAACCAAAACACTCCTATCCTTTAAAGAGCATCTGGTGCAACCACAATCCAAACATTTGTTCTCAGTCTATAAATATTTCTCTAGAATTAATGTCAGGTAATTTTTTTACATCATGATTTCATTTCTTCTTGCTCTTCTTTGTGGAACTTCTTGTAAATATTTTCTGTTTCTACAAGTGAGAAGTTATTCTTTGCTACCACACTCACTCCATATCTCAACTATAAATAAAACCCAACTTTTAATCGCTCCCCAACACCTCCGAAAAGTGCATTTCTATTTGGTGCAATACTCTGCTAGAAGACATTCATATTGGCTTGAACGTGTGTTTTTTTGGGGTCTGGAAATCGTATGGCTCCAAATTGAGTTCAAAAGCTTGTGCAGTCGTAGTCAACAACACATTTCTCTGGATACTGTGCAGCTTGCAACTTGTGTTATGAACTGGTTGGTCCTCTGTTTCAAAGTTCGATACTTGGTGTCTTTGATTAATCTTGTTTTCTCTGGCTCTGCTTCAAAATGGCTGACATGTCCTTAAATCCCCCCCCCAACACCACAAGCTAAAGGCACGTACAGTAAGAGAAGCTTCCTTTTATATACTTCACAACCCTAATAATAAAAAGAAATATTGCAGCTCCTGCTGGCGTATCGCTGCCTGTGAGGGGCCACGCCAATGAGCTTTCATTGCTACATTAGTCACAGGTCACTTCTTTTTCCATTGCTTTGGGATATTAACAGATATGTGAGCTGAATGCGAGGAAAAGATGATAAATTAACCTTCTTCTCAAAAACGTCGCCAAAAAAAGCCCATTTGCCTCATGATTACAACTAGCTGCATCATCACAAAATATTTCATTTGTGCAACTTAATTTTTGTGACGATATGAAACATTAATCCTATACTGAAGTACATACAACCAACAAAGACCCTGATGAAAACTTGAAGAACCATTACAACCAGCAGCGATACGATTGAGTTTAGAAACGTCGTCCCTTTGCCTGATACCTTATGAATGCACTTGAGCATTGACAGCCAAACAGTGTAGTAATCTATCAACACTATAATGCATTCAATACTTGAGGGCTGGCTAAAGACAGGATTAACCCTATGCAGCTCTGAAAAAGTCCAAGCTACACCGCAAGCATCATGCACCTGCTAAGCTGTGAAAGCTGAGGAAATAGAGCCAAGCAAGTGGCGACTTCAGGCACCTCCTAAAACTTCACAAATGACAGGAAGGACCATTTTTGTTACAAAACATCCACTGAAGTAATTACTGAGATAATCCAAAACACTACTGTGGTATGAGTGGAACCGCAAAGAATGTGTTTTGTTGTATATCGATGGAAAAGAAAGCTAACTTCTATTCATTATAGAAACGCTGTGTGAACAAGCTAAACTAATATCTGATTACTGGTTCATTTACAAGTCATTTTGGAGAAGCTGGCTATTGAGAATTCATGTTTTATCTGCATTTTGGCACGCGCTTTGGCCACTCAGATTTCAGAGTCAAAATGCAATTTGAACCATGAGTGTTCGGACTACATCTCACTAATCCCTAATTGTGCGATTGTTCAACAACGTCCAATTATTTATTCAGATATGAAGCAAAGAAGTTCTCAAGTGTGATTATGTTGTTAAACGTGATTAAATCTTTTTTTTTTTACCACAATTAAGTGCAAGCATAAGAAATGTGTTAGGGCAGACATTTAGGAAGAAAACATTAAAGTATAGTGCTATTTGCGTGATTACCTCACTATTACAAAGCATATTCCCAGAATTTTGACTTTGATTTCAGCTAACAGAAGAGCTGCAGCAAATGCTTATTGAGACTGGTACCATGAGAAAGAAGCTTTGAAGGAGCAGAGGGTGCTGTTTGCCCTCACTCTACCTCCAGATGAGGGTGGGGGGTTTAGTGGTGATGATGGTGAAAGCAGAGCTGGGCTTGTGAAGCTCAGAACTCGATCTTGCAGGCGGGGAAAGACTCGTCCTGCATGACTACGGTGCTGCTGGAGGCCAGAACCATGATGTTCAAATCCTGCTGCCTCTCATGGGTCTGCTGGTACCATTCCCGGGTCACTTCTGTGTCATGGGTTGGTATCAGAGTCACCTAACAGCGGACACAAAGAAAAGAAATGAGCAAAAGTTCTGAGCTCCCTCACTTGCACAAAATGAGAGACTAGAGACAGATGGAGAGTACATACCTGTAAATTGGTGCCCCATTGAGATTTGGCCTCCAGCAGGGCATCCAGGACTGCACGGCTGGGCTCTCCACTCCCCGGGTCATTCCCGCTCACAACATAATATGCAGCCCGCACTCTCTTAAAGAACTCCTGGTCCACGTTCTTGGCACTGCAGTGGTTGGGTACATAGGCCAAGTCAACATAGACAGGCGGTCCAGGGGGTACAGCTGAACTAGTTTTCTGGGAGTTGCTTCCTGGACGAATAAAATGAAAAAAGCAATAGTGTTATTAAAATCATGCAGATATCAAAATGACACTGCAGTAGGAAAAACTTGAGTAGCTCACTCAATCAGCTTATTAAATTAGATCTACAAATAGAAGGTAATCTTGTTCTTTAACCCCTTGATGCCTAAATTAATTTATAATTATATAAAACAAAACAAATGCAGTTTAAAAAAAGGATAAGAATAACTAAAAGCAAAAAAAACAAACCAAAATTGATAACTAATAAACAAATCTTATAGAAATTCATCCCAAAAAAAAGAAGCAAATTTGTAAATGAAATAAATTAATTAGATAAAAATAGATTTTTTTTAAAAATACCATCGGCAGTTTGTAGCAAATTTGCAACAAAATGTGTCAAGGGGTTTAAAGTCATGATGCCTAACACAGAACAATACAGAAAGTATCTGATCCAATTATTCAAATATTCAAGTGTAATTGAGTTGAAAGCAATGTCTCATAAATTTCTGAAACGTCTTTTTGTTTGCAGTCTGTACTTTGAATGATTTAAATGTACACATCCCAGATGTGTAATGAGCCAATTAGCCTGACTCACTGAATGTCAGCTTCTGCTTTAAGACTGCCAACTGGTTGCATGTTCCAAGTAATGATCTCTTCCCTTTCACAAGTCTTACACGTTACTGATTTCAAAATCCCCTTAACCACCTGTAGCTACAACTCACCTAATGAAAATAGTAGGTTATAACAAAGAATTAGACCTGCTTGGTTCTTTTTATAAGTGCTTTTGAAAATTTGCTTGTAAGACTTACTTGCTGTCAGTTAGGAAGTCACAAATAATTTAAAACAGCTTGTAGGTGAGTTCAGAAAAACCTTCTATTTTCAACATAAATTACATAAAAAATGTAAATTTCCAAGACTAGAAGTAAATTAATCATGAGCTTAAATGTCACTCTTTCACCTTTTTGGGTAATAATATTAAAGTTCATCTTGTTTGTTGCAGTGAGCACAGTTTGAATCATTCCTGACTCCTGCTGAAGGTTAATTCATGTGATGTGTGGCAGAATGTGAAGACATTAACACACCTGAGCTGCTCTTGATGCCATTGACCAGGCCTTTCCCAGAGTTGTAGATCTCACTCCTTGAGCCTTGGGTCTCAGACATTTTAATCAGCCTGGAGCTTCTCTCTGTGTCCTTCCTCCTGAGGGAGGCAGATCGAGGTGAAGCCGAGTCCTTTGATTGCTTCACTGGGGTAGAAGACCTCTTTCTGACTTCCCCCCTACGGGCAGGAGAGGCTGATTTGGGTTTGCCTTTTCTAAGTCCCTTGGTGGTCTTATGCTCCTTCTTGATAGGTTTCTCTGTACTGCTGTGATCGTTAAGAAGAACCTCTGGGTCTACCATGCACACATCTGGGTGGGGAGGGTGTGGCAGGGGGTCCTTCATGGGGGTGGGGACGGGATCGTGACTTTTCTGAGATGACCGTGGCGTTGGGGAGTGGTGGCCACCAGCAGCTCCACAGGCAGACGATTTGTCTACTGGTAAATGCTCAGCATCTTCGTCTGAGTCCAGATTTCCCTCGGCAGTTATGGACGGACACTCTTCGGTTTCGGGAGGGACGTCAGAATCAGACTGAGATGGTAACGACTCACTAACTGATGTTGGAGGTGTTTCCTCTCCAGCCAATGTGACAGCCAAACCAGTTGACATTGTGCCAGGCAGCTGGTTGGGGCCCTGTCCAGCCTCTCCGTGGTGACTCTGTGTGTGGTGGCGCCTCTGCTTGTGCGACCTCTTTTTCACAGAGTGTTGTTCATGTTCGTCCTCGTCCCCTTCCTGGGAGTGGTCACTGTGGCCTTCATTTTCACCCTCATCGCTGGAGAGCTGATGAGGACTGGGGTTGATGAAGGATGGAGACAGTTCTCCTTTGCGATGTTTATATTCACAGGAGGAGAAGCCTTGAGGAGAGGCAGAGGAGGAGGTTGCTCCAGTGTTCAAGTCAGAGGGTCGATCAGTTCTTACGATTCCTTGGCTAGATGTTTCTGTGTGGTAAGTGTCTTTTGAGAAGGACATAGAGGTACCATGGGAACTGGCCATCCACTCCCTTGCTTCCTCATCTTCTTCCTCCTCATCATCATCACCATATCCTGGAGGAGGGGCACTCAGGAAGTCATCAGGCCTCTGTAATAGTTCCCAGTCAGATAAACTACTCTTTCTCCTTACCTCTAGTCTCTCAGACGGCTTCTCCAACAAGCTTTTTTCCTCCAGTCTTTCTGCCTCTCCTGGTTTCCCCACCTCTACTTTTTCACACAGCTTGGGATCAGCTGTTTCTTTTTTCTGCTCTGTGCTGTCTTTACTGGTCTTTTCATTCAGTTTCTTTTCTTCTGTTTTCTGTTTGACTTCAGTGTCTTTCAGTGTGTCTGCCTTTTCATCTTTTTGACATGTTTCTTTCTCTGACACCTTGGCATCTTCTTTTAAAGGTACAGTAGTTTCACTTGCCTTCTCCTCTTTTATCTCCTGTGTTTTCTTGTCTCCCTTTTCTGTTTGGGGCAAGTCAGTTATGGCACAGAAGGTTTTGGTGGCTCGGCTATCGCTCAGTGGAGTGACTGAGGCTGTAACTTGAGTTACTGTCATTGTTTCAGGTTCAGACCAAACAGTAGTAGGGGTGATGGTGACTGTTTTTGTTTCTGTTGAGTCAATGGTACTTTCGACTGAATATGATTCAGTTACTGATGAAAAAGTCTCAGCCACTTTGATTTTTTCACATCCAATACGACATGGTAAGGTGCTTTTTTCCATTTCAAGTGTTTCGGGCTCCTTGTCCTGGGACACCCTGTCACAAGTGTCAGCTTTTTGGAGAGGAGAAACATCAAAGTGAGTTTCTGACACATTTACTGGGTCTGAACTTTGTAGAGGAGGTGCGGTTGCAGTTGTTGTAGTCTCAGAACTCAGTTTTATATCTGCTTCTGGTTTTTGACCCTCATGCTGCTTAGCAGTGACGGATGTGCCTGGACTTGATGGTTTGGACACTTCTGCTGCAGGTTTCGTCATCACCTCCATGTACTCATCTCTCTGAAAACCTCCAAGGCACGAGCTTGTAGATGCTGCCATGAAGGATGGTTCCTCTTTGGCAAAAGGTACTTCAGAGCTTGAAGCTATGACAGTTTCAACGTTGTCTCCAAAGTGTTGGCTCAAAAGACCAGATGCTGAGGCAGAAGATGAGTAACTGTAGGATGTAGAGGAGTATGTTGAGGAAGAGTATGTTAAGGTACTAGATATGCAACTTGATGAGGTAGTTTCCTCATGTTTTGCAGTGATATTTGCAGTCTGCCTGTCATTTAGACCTTCATCTTGGACATCTCTTTGACCAAAGTCTTTATCATCGCTTGGTTTGGACGGATGGGACGCATCTGAGAGCACAAGGGTTTCTTTCTTGTCATCCTTCAGCGAAACTTGACCGTCATCACTATACAAATGCTCAGAGTAACCTCCCGTCTTGCTTGATCCGATATCGGCGTAGCTAGCAGTTAGTGGAGGAGAGAGACTAGACGTCGGCTTTGACGTTGACTCTGAAGAATCAGCTTGTAAAGAGCTGGTGGTTAAGGTGCTTGTAGACGTTGGTTGACATGTTTCCTTTGTCTCTGGCGAAAGTGATGCTTTGTCTTTATCTTTTTTCTCTGAGTCGGAAACTTCAAGTGAAGTTGCGCCATCCGTCACTGATAACCTCCTTTCTGTTGTCGGTTCAGGGGAAAGCTGTGTTTTGCCTTTGTCCTCTGTCTCTTCCATTTTAACAGGATGTTTTAAAGCATCTGTTGTTGAAAAGCTGCTTCCATCCATTTTGAGAGGTTCTTGGTCTCGACTCTTTGTTTCAAGTGGTTTTGGTGTTGTGTCATCAACTGTATCCTCCTCTTTGACTGGTTTTACACCCACGTCCCTCTCGTCTGTGTCTGTGACTTTCAGAACCGAGGCATCAGAAGTTGGTTTACTGGCTGGTTCCACTTTAAAGGAGCTCAGTTCAGAGATTTTATGTAAATCCTCTTTCTCTGCTAATCTGCCGCTGTCATCAGAACCACGTCTGCACATTTCTTTTTCAGACTGCTCCCGAGCACCTTTTTCCATATCTACATCACTTGACTCTTCCTCTCCTTCCTCTTCCTCCTCCTCCTCATCTTCATCGTCATCGTCAACATTGAAATCTTCCCCCTCTACCAGTAGCCTTTTATCAATCAGGGTTTCTTTTCCATCTGGAAAACCTAAGAATTTACAAGTTGCAGAGCTGCTAATTTGACTGTTGTCAGATGCCAAAACATTATCATCTACTTCATGTCCTATAAATGTTGCTGTAGCTCCAGTCCTTGAGTCAGTTGGTTCTTCTTCTCTTGCCAACACTGACGCTTGTTGAGGTAAAATGTCTTTTTCTGCAGGTGAGCGCCGACCAGATGGAGATCCCTCTTTTCGATGATCAGATGAATCCACTTTTTCTTTAAGTGACTCAACAGATTTTTCTTTTTCCCTCTCTGTGACTTCTCTAAATGCTTCACTAGAAGCTGAGGCACCGAGATCTGGATGGATCCATGACGGAGAGGTTGTTTCTAATTTTAGTGATGTTATCTGAACGGCAGCGCTGGTAGAAACTACACCATCTTCTTCCATTACTTGTGTTTGAGGAACTGCTGCTTCACTCAAATCTTCTTTTTCTTTCTCTGATTTTTCAGGTTTGTCCTCTTTGGGGCTGACAGAATAAGATTCGGCAGCTTGGGACATTTTGTTATCTTGCATCTCTGTGAATGAGTAGCTCTTGTCAACACAAGTTGCATCTACTCTGTCTTCTCTCTCACTCTCCTCCTCTTGGCCCTTCTCTCTGTCTTGGTCTTTAGGGGAGGCACTTTGACTGTGATGACTGCTTCTTTCACTCTCTGTAAGGGACACTGGGCTGTAGTCAACTCTACTGAAGGACAGGGGTTCCTCTTTGTACTGATCTTCCAGGAGGAACATGGCTCCTCCAGCATCTGTCTGGCTTGTTCTTCTGTTATCATCAATGCAGATGTCAGCAGCATTATCAAAACCAAGAGAAACCTCACTCTCTTCTCTGGAGTCCAGATCCTGATCTTTTGGGATGGGCTTTTCATATGGATCGTACTTGGATCCACCAAAGGTTTGTGACTCATCTCTGACGCTGACGATGTCCTTCTCTGAGGTCATTTTTTCACTGGTATCCATTTTTGCAGCCCCAGTAGCTATTCTAGCATCCTCAGATTCTCTGTTTAACATAAAATACGAACAAGGCTGTGATAGTCCTGGAGAGGCCACCTCTCTTTCTCCTTCCATCTCCCTCTCTGCTTCCTTTCCTGGTTTCTCGTCCACTTTGGCCTTTTCAGTAGCACTCACTCCTGAGCTCATCTGAGTCAGTATCTGTTTCTCTTGATGCGCTGTCTCTTCAACACTGGACTGGCTTTCCGTGCTTGAAAGTGTGCAACTCCTGGATTGGCTGTCAGTGCTTGATGATACAGGCTTTTTCTCTGTTGATTCTGACATCGGCTCTGCTTTGGCAGCTGCAGTACAAACAGCTTTTTCCTCCTCCTTTGATGTCACAATATCAAAAGACAACTCTGGTTTGGCAAGTGGTGCAGGTGTTTGCTCAACATCTTTCCCTACTTCGGGTGAAAGTCTGGATTCTTCTTTTTCAAACTCTTTTATATCTTCATCCAGAGAGGGCTCCTGCATTGTAAGTGTGGGTATAATAACCAATGGCTGTTGAGACGCAGGTGGTTTAGTTTGGTCTCTTGTCTCTGGAATTTGCGTTGACGACAAACCCAGAGGAGAGATGTCATGGTCAGGTTTTTTTGGCTCCACTGACAAAGGTCTGGAACCTGCTCCTCCCATACAAATGTCTTCCTCCTCTTCCTCTTCTCTGTCTTCATCAGATGACTGAACTACAAATGCAGGTTTATAGTCTGACTTGGATACCAACACTTCTTCACCTGATTTCGTCTGTGTTGGTTGTTTAATGCTTTTGTCAAGGTCTTTCTCTTGCACTTCCTCTTTCTCCCATTTTTCCTCTTTGGCGTGGTCTGCATCACCGTGGTCAGACTTCTCTTTCTCTGTAATTTCATTTGTCTTCATATGAGCAGGATCAATTCCTTTAATCATCTTTTCATCCACTGCAGGTTTAACCTTTTCATCTTTGATGTCTTCGCTCTCATAGGTGTAATCTTTCTCCTGTTCTTTCTCCATTTTCTGCTCCTTGCTAAGTTCGGCAACATGTGCATCATCTTTTTCTTTCTCCATCTTCTCATCTTGATAAATAACTTTAGATTTTTCATCTTGTTCTTTAGAAGATGTACAGATCTCATCTCTCACCAAAGAGCCAGGATGAATTCCTTCTGTGAAGGTATTATCCTCTGTCTGAGCTACAAAAAGTTTATCAGAGGTTTCTTCGTGTTCACCTTTATGACTATGATCAAAAACATCATCCTTTGTTGTTTTTTCTTCTTCAGTCTTATGGGCTGGTGGAAGATCTACCTCTTTTCTATCATCCATTTTGGATTGAGACTCAAAAAGAAAATGATCTTTATCTTCTTTCTCTGTTGTTGTGCTGCATGTTGGAGTAAACATGTCCTTTACAGCTTCCTGTTGGGTAGATTCAGCTTCCTGACTCACCAGTTTGACTACAACTTTCATTTCATCTTTGAGAGTCTCAACTTTAGATGACTCTTTGTCTGTTGTGTCAATGGGCTGCTCAGCAGTGGTTTCTACTTCTTTCTCTTTTTTCTGCTCCAAAATAGGTTTATGGTCATCAATGTCAGCCTTCTCTGGTTCTTCAGTCTTCTGGCTTTGTTTCTCTGCCTCTTTTTTATCTGCAGTGGCTTTAACAGAAGTATCATCAATGTCCTTTTCCTTCTGCTCCTTCACAGATACAAATTCAGCATCATCAGTCTTTTCGTTGTCTTCTTTAATCTTAATTTCTTTTTCATGAGAATCCTCTTTTTCTATTTCTTTTGCCTCCTCCTTGACAAGTTTAATATCTGATGTAGCATCTTTCATTTCAGCCTGTTTTTCTGTGAGGTACTGAATACAAGCTGTGTCCTTTGTTTCCTCCTCTTTAGGGGGTTTTATATTGGCTATTCCTTCCTTAATTTTATCTTCTTCTTTGATTTGCTTGATAGCAACACCATGATCCTGAACTTGTTCTTCTTTGGACAGTTTGACAGTGAGTGTCTCCTCCTCATCTATTGTTTTCTCTTTTTTTTCTTCTGGTAGTGATTCAAAAGAACTAATATCTTTACTGGTTTCTTTGTCTTGTGTAATGGGTGTAGCCTCAGAAATAGCATCTTTCTTGGCTGGCTCATCCGTAGATGTTTTGACAGTAAGAGTATCTTCACTTTTAATTATGTCTTCTTCCACTTTCTCAGCTGGTTTGACAGAAGAAGCGACAGCGTCACTTGCCTCTTGTTTCTTTTCACTTTCCGTGGTTGGTTTGTCAGTTTTAAGTGTTTCTTTTTCTTCTGCCTTGGTTGGCACAGGAGAGAAATCAGTTTCTTTAAAAGTGATTACAGACTCTTCATCCATCGGGGGAAGTGTAACTGCACTAGCACCAGTAGCGTCTTTACTCTCCTCACATTCTTTCTGTTCTCCAACTGTTTGTTTAACAGCACAGGTTTCTTGCCTACTTGGCAGTTTATCTTTTTCCTCTGATGTAGTAAGTTGAGTGGTCACAGTATGCTCTTTCTTAACATTCTCTTTCTCATCCTCTATAGTAGGTTTGGAGATGTTAGCATTATCCTTGCTTTTTGTAACATCTTGACCATGTTCTGTGAAAAGTATGGTTTCAGTACTATCATCTTGACTTCTGACTTTCTCTTTTTCTTGATCAATTGTTGTTTTGGCAGCAAAAATCTTATCTTTACTCACTTCTACATCCTTTTCTTCCTCCTTGCTGAGACTGATGGTCGAGATGTCATCTATACCAACCTCTTGCTTCTTTTCTTCTTTCATAATTGTAGGAGATTCATCCATCTTACTAATAATTTCTTCTTTGCCGAGTTTAGCATCAACAGCGTCACCCATGTCATCCTCTTCCTCCCTCTGCTCATCTATAAAGGGTTTGGTGGCAGATTCATCCATTTTTTCCATCTGTTTTCCATCTGCTTTGTCTTCTTTTGGTTTGAGATCCAATGTCTCTGTCTCATTCTCCTCATCCTGGGAGGGCTCAGTGATGAGAATAATGTCTATTTTTGCCTCTTTTTCAACCTCCTCTTCAACAGGCTTAATATCTGAAGGATGGACTTTTTCAGTCTCTTGAGTATTTAAAGAGCTAATATCAAAAGTATCACTCTTTTCCATCTCTTTCTGCTCCTCATCTTTTAAAACCATCTGATGGGACACATCATCCATTTTAACCTCTGTCTCCTTAAAATCACCTCCAGTTCTGAGATCTAATCCATCCTTTTCAGTTTCTTCATCCTTCTTCTGTTCATCTTTGATTTGTTTGGCCTCAGAAGGAACAGTTTCCACCTCTGCTTGTTCAGTGGTTTTGGCTATAGAAACATGGTATTTTTCTGGTTCTTTGTATTCATCTTTAATGGCTCTATCAACAGTGACAGTGTCCTTTGATATTTCTTCTTCAATGGGTTTAATATCAGAGGTATCATCTTTTATGATCTCTTTACTGCCTTTCTCATCTGTGATGGACTTAATAGAAACTTCTACTTGGATGTCAGATTTCTCTGTCGGTTCATCCTTTATTTCTTTGGCACCAAAGGTGTCATCCTTTTCTTTTTCTTGTTTCACACTGATGGTTTTAACTGCAGATTTATCATCATAATCCAAGAACCCACTCTTGCTCTCTGGAAATTTAGCCGGTGCAGATGGTAATGGTTCCTCTTCTCTGAAGCTGTTGTCAGCATCGTCTCCTTGAGATGAGAGGAAGGAATCCCTCCCAACTTCATCATGTTGTTGAGCTTCTCTTAAAGATAAAGCAACAGCAGGAATTATTTCTGCCTGTTTTCCTTCATCTTTTGACACTAATGAAATGTCCTTTTCTGGCTCTTTCAATCCCTTGTCCTCTGATCTTGCAACAGCTGCTTCCAACTGATCTCTTTGGTCTTTGTCAGATTCCTTCTGTGTCTCTATTTCCTGGTCATCTTTCGTTTTGGTTTTGCTGTCACTTGTGGCGACTACATCAGGAAGCTCCTCTTGCTTTTGCAGCTTCAAACCATGGAGGACTTTTGTTTTGTCTTCAACCGGTGACTGATGAAGTGGTGAATGAGATGCACTTGAGGGTCCGGACTGTGGAGGGGAAGCCATTTTTACAGTGATATCATCCGGACTGAAGCAACGCTCTTCACTTTCTGAAGTTACTGAGTCAGATCCAAATGGTCTAGTAGGAACAACAGATGAAACATCTTTAGGGGCTACTGCATCAATATTTTCCTCCTCAACAGGTAAATGAACTGATTTGATGTCATCTTGAGCCTTTTCAGGAGACCCTGTGCCAGAAAGCTGTTCGATCTTTGTCTCTTTTCTTTCTAACATTTGGGTTGAAGCATAGCCCTCTTGGAGTTTTTCAAGAGACATGTCAACATTAGGAGTTTGGTCTTCTTCCTCCTCTTCCTCCTCTTCTTCCTCTTCTTCATCATCCTGTTCTGCAGCCCCACGAACCTCAGTCATCTTCTTCTCCTCTGCAAAAGGAAGCTGTAAATCACTAGACGGAGACTTGGTTTGTTTGTCGTCTTCTAAAGAAGGTGGTGAAAGGGTTTCTGCAGAGCGTGGCAGCTCTTTGCTCTGGGCTGCTTCGGGTGCAGTAGGAGTTCTAGCTGGTTCTTCAGCTGAAGGTGCTGCAACAGACGCCACAGACTGATCCTCAGCGATAGAAGTTGGAAAGGATGATATTTTGTCATACTCTGTGATGGACGTTGCAGAAGACACATGCTCTTCTTCCGCCAGAGGAGCAGTGATGATGTTGGTGAAAACAGACACTGGTTCTTGCACACCTGGAATAAAGCCTTTCTCTGTCATAATTGCAGCTTGCATCTCTCTCATGCCATGAATGTTTACAAATGAACCAGTCTGATCTGGAACAGAGATGTCATAGGCACCAACATCATATTGAAGATGTGGTATTCTCTCCTCTGCCTCCTCGTGGATCTCCTCGTCAGAGATGGTCTGTTCTGTCTCAGAGTAACCAGGGATCATCTCATCTTGGATATAAGAGATGGGTTCAGCTGCAACAACTCCTTGAACTACTGATGTTATGGGAGCAGTGGCCCCTCCAACATGTGATAGGTAGCCCTCCTCCTCTTCGTCATCTTTAGCTGAAGCCAGAATTTCAGTTGTTTTGCTTCCAACTGAATCTTCAGGTTTGACTTTGATTTCCTCATCTGCTATTACATCTAAATCTTCTACCTCCTCCAATTCAGCTTTGTCTATCACCTCTTCTTCTTCCTCTTCTTCTTCCTCTTTCTCACCCTTGGAAGGAGTTGTTTGGAGCTCCTCTTTTGTCACTACTTTAGTTGCCAGGTGTTCTGATTTCTCCATTTCTTCTATCTCGTGTTTTCGGTCAAGTCCATCATCCTTTGCCTCCTTCCATTTTAAATCATCCTCATCTTCACCTATTCCCATGTCTTCCTCTTCCTCTTCCTCCTCTTCCTTCTGTACTTTTTTTTCTGCAACTGGGACTTCCTCCTCTTCTTCTTCCTCATCCTGAGTTGCTGCTCCTTCATCCTCAAACTTTTGAGCATCCTCCACTTCTTTCTCTTCAGTTGACTCCTTGTCTTTGTCTTCAGTTTCAGCTGTTATGTCTGCAGCTGGTTTCTCTTTTTCGGGAGACTTTGTTCCCAGTGGGGTGTCTGAAATAGCTCCTTGTGCTTCCTTCTCTTGGATGGGGCTTTCTGTTGTTGACTCTGGAGACACCTCATTACTTTCTGGTGGCTCTGCTGATACAGCTTTAACTTCATCTTTTTGCAGTTCTTCAAAGTCTTTGGTGAGGTCTTCAGGTGTGGAAGGACCAGACATACCCTCGGCGGCACCATTCTCGATGGATTTAGGTTGAACAATTTCAGGTTTTGCTTCTTCTGCTTTGGGTTCACTGGGCTCTGCCTTTGCAACTTTGTTTTTCCCAGTTTTGGATTTACTTGACACTTTAGCTTTATGTAAAGTCTTCCTCACTTCTGGTGTAAGTGGCTTTAGATCAGGCTTTGTCATTTTTCTCAGCTCAGGTTTGGATCCATCCTTCTTCTTGTCCTCTTTGGACTTGGCATCTTTCTTGTCGTCTTTTTTGCCTGAATCATCTTTCTTTATTTTCTTGATCTCTTTCTTTTCCTTGTCCTTTTTCTCATCCATCTTGGATGCCCTTTCTTTCGAATGCTTTTTTAATGACTTTTCTTTTATGAGTTTTTTCTTTTCTGGAACTTCAGTTTTAGATTTTATAGTCTTCACAGGCTTTTTCTCTTCTTTTTTCTCCAATATATTTTCCTTCACAGAGTCACTCTTTGCCTCTGTGGTGGCTGACACATCGTCTTGTCCTTCGGTTTCTTTCTTTGAAGCCTTTGCAGTGGTCTTCGGGGAGGATTTGAGGCTCTCTTTGCTATCTGTTCTTTGCTTTAACTTGGTTTGTTTAATAGCAGATGCAGGAGCTCCTGAGGCAATGTCCTTTTGTGTGGCTACAGGATAGCGCAAGAAGTCAAGGTGCTTTAACTTTTCCAGGCCTTCAAGGATTTTGTTTTGTGGTGCATTCCCAGGGAACAGCACTCTGACAATCTTTTCTGCAGGGTTGGCGGGAAGCCAGACAACTAAGGCTGTTACTGATGTCAGATAGGGCACGGATATTTCTCCTTCTTTCCCGTTGGGCAACACGATGCCGGTTTTGGCCTTGCTGTTGCCAGCCCACTTCTGCATTAAAAATTGCATCTCTTTGCTGTCTTTGACAGGGTTGAGAATATACATGTCTAACCTGCCTACTCCCATCTTGTGGAAAAGTGTAATGGGCTCAGTGGTGTTGCTGACCACTCGAAACAGAGGCTCCGGCTTGATTCCTAGCCTGTTAAGGTACTGTAAAGTAAGTGAGGCCTCCTCAATGCTGCGCTTCACTTTGAGATTAGATTCTGGCATACGGAGTTTCTCTGGTACGTTGAAGAACACAACACCTAGTTCAGGGGAAATCAAGTTTTTCATCCAGTCACTGTAGTTGGTGGAGCCTTGTGATTGCTCCTCGTCTTGCTCTGCGATCTTCCTTTGAAGAAGTCCATTTATACCCGGGAGATTGTCAGCGCCGATGTGTGTGAGGAGAATCGAATCGATCCTGTCCAAGTGACGGACCAGTTTCCAGAAGCAGGATTTTCGTTCAGATCCTCCATCCACTAGGATGTTGAAGCCGTTTACAGCAAAGAGAGCAGAGTCTCCTCGCCCGCCGGGAAAGATGTAGCAGCACGGCTTTGACAGCTTCAGGAAGCCTCCAGAGGTGGGAGGCTCCAGGAGGTCAAAGGGTGAAGGGACGTCGACAGTTTCAGAGACATACTCTGTGAACTCTGTGACGCCCTCCATCTTGGAAAGAACAGGCTCGGGGTTCAGTTTGTATTCCAGGAACTCCTGCAGGGTCTGCTGTTGTCCCAGGGAGCTCCAGCCGACCTCCCCGCGGCAGGACACAGTAAGTGTAGCCTGCTGCTTGGGGGCTGCTGTTCCCAGTAATTCACTGACCTGCAAAAACACACACTCTAAATTTGTGATGTCCAGCAAATAAATGTAATATCAAACTATTGTAACCACAGACATCCATTTTTTACTATACAGTATAAATGTTTATCAGATTCTGAACACTCACCCCAGGATCAGTAAAAACTTGTGAAAAGGTCTGGTAGTTGAAAACCCCAGTTTGAAGAAGAAGGCCACTGTGATCTGAGCTCTGGCCACTCAAGACCAGAAGCTTGTGTCCTGCTGAGTCTGTAACTAGAGACTTGATCTGGGACACAAATACAAATAGAGGGAGAGAGGAGGGACAGAGGACGGTTAAAGGAGAGACAGAACTGCCAAGCTAGAAGGAAAAATGCTGGCAGCAACCATAAGAGAAGATGCCCTATAACTGTGTCAAACAAAACTTACAAACAAAATTCAACATGAACAGAGGAGAAATGATCAGGTGATGTTTAAATCAACCTGCTTGGTATATATTGATACAGAATTAGCATAGTTTTATAATACATGTTGATATAATATTCATACAACATTGATATAGTGAAGGTGAACCAAGAGAGCCCCAGAATTTGTTGACCTTACCTCTGATACAACAGTGTCTTCTGAAGGGTTGACGAGGACCACAGTCTCTAGGACTTCACTCCTGTGGTGGAGAGTCCTTTGTCCTGTAGGAAAAGATTGAAAACTTTACGTTATCATGTTTTGATATAGATGATTTCAGGCAGCTCCACTGAGGCCTGAACGTAAACAAGTTGACCTGTACTGTTGCCAGATATTTAGCCGTCTGGCCAGAAGGCGCTGGACAGCATCCAGACACAAGCTGAAAAAAACTACTTTGAATCAGGGAGATTTACTATACTGCCTTCTGCATCGTATGTGGGGCAATCCCTATAAAGAAACAATCAACCCACTTGTACATCAATGTAGGAACAAAAGTTAGAACAAAAAAGGGGTCTCTGATGTCTGCTGGGTGAAGTTTAAAACTACATCTACAGAAGTAGAGAACAATATTTACTGTCCATACTGGGTTTTAACCGTTTTTTGTTACATCACAAGACAGAAATGCACAATTTGCAGATTGGTTTGAAGTTGGAAAGTGCTTTTTTTCATCTGTATGTAAACATGAACATATTTAAGACACATTTCCATACATACAAGTGCATATTTATTTAATCAGTGCTTTATCTATTATGGAAGAGATATTAAACTTTTAATTTCCTGCTGTTTCAGGGCGAATTAAATATCACACAGGTCTATTAATAGAGGGATCTCAGTCACTCCACCATCCCCAGGGTTGGTAATTACTTCCCTTGAGTTTGCGGTATTTTCTTTTTTTAAATCCAGAGTACACATGTATCTTTATTCTGATAAAATTGATGTAAATCATTTGCTTTATCAGATAATGTGGAGTACTGACGACTGAGATTATTTCACAGCACGATTTATCTAACTATTTCTTATCTTGTTTAGACAGTTAAGTCTAAGGATGGCAGCCTGTCAGAAGGCAAAGTCTCTTGACTAAGATGAGTATGAATAGTCATTAATATTTGAAGCTGTATTAAACTGATTTCCCACTTTATAGAGATGAATTTACTTAATCAGTGTGATACAAGTTAAGTCCATCAGTAAATTGGTGGATAAATAATTATTATAGTATTTTATAGAGAATAATCAAAGTAAATGAATCTTCTTTCAGCAAATAATTCTGTCTTATAAACTGCACGGTGTTAACATTGTATGTAAAAAACACATAAGCTTGATGGGTTCATTTTAAAATTCAAACATGTTTTCATATCAAATACAGCTTAAAGCAACTCAGATAAAATGATGCATTTTCACATTTTCAGCAGCTTTATTTGAATTTGAAGGTGAAAAAAATAAGCTCATTCATAAATGAAAATAAATTTAACACAACACACATTAACAGTATACGTGTGCAATGAGTTATGTGGGATTGGACTTCATAGCTGTGGTGGCTGCAGCTAAATGCTATCGTTAGCAGGCTACAATGATAAAAATGTTAATGTGATGCAGCTGAATTTACCCTCAAAGTTTATCCATGAATCAGCAGAAAATTACATTGTGGAAAACCGCAAATGCCCATTTATATAACAAATGTTTAAACAGAAATTTGGTTCACTGTTTGCTGAATTTGAACTTTTTGACTCCTCTTGGTTTTCCTTTCTGTCATTTTAGTTTGAGGTTTAAAATGTTTATATACCCTCTATTTCTGTAGTTTGCATTACTACTTTATCTTTAGAAAGTACTTTAGCATTCAGTAGCTTTGTATTAGTTCTTTTTATCATTTTGAATTGTTATATGTTTCTTCTATATGTTCTTCTGTAGATTCTAGGTAGCACCTTGAACTGAATCAAAATAACAAATTACACTGGTCATGAACAGCAATAACTGTGACTTAAGCAAAAGATGACAACGTATGATAAAAACTATTTTAATTAAAAAAAATAATAAAGTCATGCCCCTTATAAATCTTGTAAACTGAATGAATATGACCAAGGAGGGATAACTCAAAGAGAAATTAGATAATAACATTTTAAAGCCATGCTTTTGAGTCTTACCAGACTAATTTAAATTCTCACTTCTCATCCTTGAGCTTTGTCTGTTGTTATTACTATAGCAACATACTAACAGACAACTATTTTTCTCCATAGACAGAGACTGTCTTCAGTAACATGACAGAAAAAAATCATATTTAAACATCGGGCCAATGCATGGAGGGAGTTATGAAATATAGCTGAAGCATTTTGTTGAAGGTCAAGAAAGAAGATTCTGGAATAGTATTCAAAGAGGAGTTCCGACACTTCAGCAGATCTGCCCACATCTGGTTTTACAGTAGAATGACTAGGTGTGGGGGTGAGCCATGACATGCGAGTTTACTTCGACACTTCCAACTATGAGAAAAGCTTGGCACAAATTACAGATGAAGCACCATCAGTATGACCACTGGAGATGCATATTGTCACCCCTCTGTTAGTCTGCTTTGAGAAAAATGAGGCCCAGAGAAATTGTGTGTCCCTTTGACCTCCTGATGTGCTTTTCTCAGGTGAAACAGAGAAGAGGGTGCATTAGCTTCTGTTGATGGCTGCCTGCAGGGTGACTGCTCGCTGACACTGCAGACTGGTACAACAAGATACTGCAACAACAAAGGGCACTCTGTTTGAAAAGCTGGTGTCTCCACCAGAGGTCACAGGACATCAACAATGTGAGAGGACTCAATGTCCACTGCAGGCTGGAAGTGTCTAAGATCAGGTTCACTTTCACTCCCAATCACAGCTAATTGACATAAATCTATGGACACAGGTACACAGAACATTTAAAAGATCCTAAGACACTTTTATTTGGCTATGACATGAAGGCAAACAGAACCTGATTTCACTCTGTTATAGTCATGCACAGATCATGTCACGTTTGCTATCCTTGCAACAGGAGCAAAAGACATCAAGTGTTTGATTTTACCGTGTCATCCACCTAGTGCTAACTTTTCATTATAGCATGCTAGCTTCTCATTTCTTCAGTTCCTCACAGCCATGTAAATTAGCTGTACAGCTGCACCCAGTTAGTTTTCAGGATTGGTTCCTGTAACGTTCCCTGTGGGATATGCGGTCTGTCTGATCTCAGCTTTCTGAGACTGATGAAGCGACAGTGCTGATGGCTGATTTTGCTCATGATATGTCTTACGGTGTTAGATCTTTGTGTTCTGACACCGCTCTGGAACATCTCTAGAACATTTTAGGACTTCAGTGCATGTATGAGAGAAGCTCCAGCTCTTGCATCAGTGGGTGAGACGATGTCTGAAAGCGTCAGCAAATATTCCAGTGCATTTGCAGCCACTGTGCATGTGTGTGCGTGTTTGTCCTCGGTGTGCTACTTTTCATTCTATCCCTGGTATTGTGGACACACAGATACATGTGGTACCCGTATCAACACAAGAAGGAGGCATCTGCTATACTTAATGTGATATAAAGAATACACAGTGATTTCCCCAACCTAATTTCTGCATCACATGCTTCCCTCCCTCTCAAATTTCAAGCCAGAAAAGTGCATTTCTAGCAGAAAGCTTCCTCATATGATGTGTTTGTTGGAAAAGTAACTATAGAAAATGTTTGGACCAAAATGTCTGGACTTTCTCAAAAACATTTCTGATGTTCTTATTATGTGAAGGCTTAATTTGAATTGATCCATCATGTAATGTACAGTAAAATATTACCGCTGTGTGTGTGTACTTTGCTTTCAGATTAACAAACTGCATTTTCAGACTTTGGAATTTAAATTATTTTAGTTTGACAAAAGGGTTACAGTAAAGACTGTAAAGCAAGTTAACAACACAAGGTTCTCCTTTCTGATCTTTAAGCTCACATTTATCTCAACAATTTCTGATGATGAGCTGGCAATGTGATTAAAATGAAACTACTTCTGCACAACGCGTCATTTCTCAACCTCTGGTAGAGAAATGTGAAGCCTATGCAGAAGTGCCAAAAATTGCAGTTCCCCCCTCATCTGCTAGGGGCTGGCTCCAAAAGGGAGTCAATCCCCATAGATTCCCATGTTAAAAAGGCCAACTTCACAGCAGAAATAAACATGGTTACAGCCTGGTACAAAAACATTTTAGATTTTTTTTATAACTCATTCATTTAGATGTTCTTTAATCTTGAAATTCTTCATAATTAGGGGTGTGTCCTTTTGATTGACAGGTGTCAGATATCCGGCGGAAAAGGAGACAGAGGGTAGCACAACCGCTGTTTTTAGCCGGCTAACAGCATGCCTTAGCTTTAGCCCGCCTACCTCCATTAGCTGGTTAGCTCCGGGTTATCTTGGTTAGCTCTTAGCTTTAGGCACCTCAGAGTTTGATGGGTGTTAATCATCCGTCCCATCACTCAAGGCCCCCCTCTCAGCGCCACCGCGTCACCCATTTTTGTATTTTCCGGGAGTGACGAGACTCGTGACTCTACCAAGATGGCGACGGTGGGAACCTCCCAACAAGCTTCAATTCAGCTCTTCAGAAACCTATGGGTCACGTGACAGAAGGTCTGTCCATATATTTTACAGTCATTGGTTTGGACACAGTAGGAGGTAATTTACTTTACTAACTGTAGAGGGTTCAGTATGTAAAGAGATAAAATTTCTACTACGATGTACCACTTTTTCCCTTTTAGCCACAACACCTTGAGTCCTGATGCACTCATTAGACGAGATTGCAGGCTCAGTAATTAATTACTCATTTATAAATAAAGCTGCTTTTATATTATTTGAATCTCACTGAGGGAATATTAATAACCACGTGTATCACTTTAAAAATGAGGAGAATCAGGTTTCACAGGTACATCATTATCATTTCATTTTTATTCATTCTTTTGGCATTACATTAATTTTTCCTTATCTCTGTCTTTCCTCTGTCTCATCACATGTCCGTCAGTCTCACAACCTTTGTTGGACATTTTTGGGCGTGCACCTATACAAAGTAGGGTGAGCTAGTCTATCCTTTCAACTTATGCAGAGATTGCTAGTTGAATAGTCTACCAGGAAAGATACAAACAATTTTGTGGTCTACAAACAGGTTTGTGAATCTGATGGATGAGTTTTAAAAAAACAAAAAAACTCTTTAGTACATCTTAAGAACAAATTTAAGAAGATTCATAAGAAGATATTGGTGAATGAAGCCCAATGTTATAATCTTGACTGAGCAGGTTAGAGTGGCGTCATTTGCAGATACATTTCTAAGGTAAATATGCTATATTTGGTCTTGATTAATGAATTGACGAAATTGAAATTTGGAGTAGATGCTGCTTATTGGTAAGATCAAAATCCAAACAGGTTATCCTGATTTATTCTTAGAAAGACACAGATGTCTCTGCCATATTCAAAAGCAATCCACCTGACAGTTGCTGACACACATTACTTAAAATCACAAGGAGAGGTCCAATCCACCCAACAATTGTTGAGATAAATCAATTTACCCATAGACACATTCACCTATGTAGGACACCAAAAAATGCAAAATCTATCCAAAGGTTGGAAAATTTTTAACTTAACAATGAACATATGTCCCCAGTCAGAAGACAACTGTCACTGGTGAAAGACTGATTCTTTTCTCATTGACCTGAATTAAGGTGGATATCGACTTATCTCTTCAGTGTGTCAGGCTTAAACAAATCTCCACACACGGCTGCCCCGCCTTTTTCTGTCTATATACAAGGCTAGTTTTCACGTGGTCAAACAAGAACAGTAAAACAGATTTTTTTTTAAAAACAAAACAAGAACACTCACTTTAATTAGTTCAAGTCTGAGGTGAGTTCCTTAAAAATGACAATATGATCTCCAGACAACAGAAAAAAGTGTGTATCCATGATAAACAGTCACCACCATACTGGTTCATTGTCCCAGTGCTCTGTGATACATTGTAAGTGGAATAAACTCAGTGGTTACTGGAAATTACAGCTCAGTGATGTGAGTCAGACCTGAGTGTCAGTGCTTCCACAGAGATCCAAACAGTGTAAAGATTAAGCCTCCTCAGGCAGGCCAAAGTCTGCTCCTCAGCTTGAATGAGTTTGTGTAAACAGTCCTTTAAAAGGGAGCAATGTTCAGCCAAGTTGCTCTCATCTTTTCATCCTCTTGGTTTTACTTTACTGGCATACAGAGACAAAGCATCATCACATAACACAAAGTGACAGTCGGGCAAAGGCATTTTTACAAACTCACACACAGAAAAGAGGACTCTAAATATGGCTGATAATATCTGTTGCACTATTTAGAAGTAAATTTAAGACAGACAGTGTCTGTAATATGTGATCTAACCATGAAAAGCAGTGGCCATCAGTAGCATATTGTTGCATATTTTGCACTTTTACTAAATCCTGCACAAAAGACACACCAATAGAATTCAGGATTACAAGATTCCCTTTGCAGCTCAACATTTTTAGAGTTTAAGTATTTGTTGCAAGCACCAAAGCCAATACACTCAGTGACTATTTTACAAACTTTCCTGATGAGGAGGATAAAAATGGAAAAGATAAGAGATAGTCATTTAGTCAAGTTGGTTTCGCTGGCAGCATTACTGGAAAGTTGAAGGATTTAATATAATGAAACACATTTCAATGAGGTTTACTAAAACCAAACCTAAACTAAAACGAAAGATGACCAAGATACATACTGACTGGAACATTGTGCATTTAAAAAAAAAAAATAACAAACACGTTCCTCTGAGCTCACCTTTCTCTTATCGCAGCAGTTCCTGTTAATGAGGTGAAAATATGATAAAAATGAAAAGCTAAAAGCAGCTGATTACATCGGTTCTGCTCTGAAAGTTATGTCTGTGATAAGATATTTTTCTTAATGTCAGCAAACCCAAAGAGGTTTTCAAGCAAATTAAAGTAAGTAGGTCACAAACAAATAGTTTCCTTTTTCAGACCCAAGAAAAAGCTCAGTTGTATCTTAAACACCTGACACCTCATTTATAATAGTTGCATACTAGCAAAACAGGTCCGGAAAGAGGAATACCCTTCTATACAAATAAATTCTGGCATGTATTAAAATATATGGCAATTTTTGGACCTGTAGAGATATTTGATATAATCTTTGGAAAATTTTGGTCATTGGGGACACAGAAGGCGATGCACTGATCTGAAGCCAATCGTAGGAATTAAACGTTGTGCATAATTTTGCTTCCTATAACATGCTACTTAAAAGTCAACTTCAAGGGATACCATGTAACATTTGGCCACTAGGGGCACTAAACCTATAACTTCCCACAGGCCACACGACACTGTCGCAGAATTAAACAGTCTCTCTCTTTCTGGCCTCCTCAGACACCGTTTTCACCTTCTTAAGAATAAGAATAGGAATAAGAATAAGAATAAGAATTACTTTATTAATCCCGGAGGAAATTGTTGTGCCAGAGTGCAGTGCAGAGGTCGTCAC
>JBBBVU010000010.1:13582556-13596239 GCA_037177055.1 Atherinosoma microstoma
TATATATATACATACACCACGGCTTGGGAAGATGTACCACTATGCATGCAAACTCAATTCTAAAAGGGACCATTTTAATTTTCGACTGAGGTGTCAGAGGGACTAGAAAATGCTAACTGTGAATTGGCCATCAGCAATATGTTGACAAGCGCGTCTCATTTATCATGGTGACAGATGCGAGACAGGGTCTCTGGGTCACCCACATCCAGGTGAGGGACAGGACAGATCTGAAAAATAGCTTCCCTCGCACAAGGACAAGATATTCAATCCTCCAAGGTGGAAAAACACAAAACAGTGGACATGGGAGAGATGAAGCTTTCCTCCTCAGGTAGAGGGGACTTCAAAGATAAAATTTTAAAAAAATTCTATGCTCAGGAGAGAGAAAATGGAAATGAGATTAAAAAAAAAAACTTTTAAGAGTCATTCCTCTTTTTCTTAACCCCTTAAAATCTTTCAATTTTCACCAAAAACAGGTTTTTATGGATAAAAGACTTGTTGTATACCAACTACTTTACCGAACTATTTTCACTGGACCCTTGCTGGACCGTTTTTTGTTGCAGTATCATCTGCTACAAGAGTATAGAATGGCTTCAAAGATAAATTACATTGGCTATTTGTCAGAAATAAGTGTTTATTGAATCTACAGTTATGATTGTAGCATAGAATGGTATACATCAATCAAATCTCAAGAATCTTAACTTTCCAATGGTGTATGGCATGTGTAGGTACTTGGAAGGGAGACTGAGTAAAATACATATTTATTTGTAATGTCCCACCCGCAGCACATATGGTACCAACGGGTTAACTTCTTTCAGATGTTATTCCTGTGTGAGAGGTGTTTTTTAAATTCCACCTTATTGGTTCATTTGCTTGTGAAATCCAAGATGACCACAGACGCTGAGCTAAGCTTTTCTAACTGGTTGAATATATTATAATTATGCAGCTGTGTATCTTGCAGTTAATGATCTCCATCAGTTCTTCAAAAGGAAGAACTGATGGAGATCCAAGACTAGTTCAGCTCAAAGGGAAACTGGAGCATGCAGCTTCTGCTTTCACTATTATTTATTGGCTGCATTAATTTCAAAGTATAATGACAAAAAAATAGGAGGGGAAAAAGGAAAAGCAGTGTTCCAGTTTCTTTCTGGGTCCAGCCTCTCACAAACTGACACTTTAAACTCTACCTATGCTGAAACTAAAGGGGTTTGTTTCAGTTTTATCACAGACCTTTATGAAACTGAGAAGTTGTTTCACATTTCAAAGGGCTTAAATGGAGGACAGGTTGCCATGGGCACAGGCTCTTCATTAGTTATTGTCTCCCTCTTCATTTGCATCTCCTTATTCCATCACACATCCAAACCTGCAACGTTCAGCAACATGCAGGTTCTTGGGTTAAGCTTCATGGTGTCTTTAACACACACACAGTGTATCTTGTCCATGTTTGGTCCAATGATGACTCATACCTTTCTGTCTAGCATTGGGCTTGATGAAGCCTCACAATGAGCATTTATATGGCCACAAATGGCATAAAATCTAATTTGTGATCTCACTTAGCTAAAAAAACAACAACCAACAACCTCTTTTTAACTTATTTTTGCTATTTCTGTTCCACCAGTTTTTGTTTTAATGTAAATATTTATGTAGTACCACAACCCTTTTAAACAGTCAACATACAGACATTATGTTTTTCCAGGACAGCCTCAGTTGTCAGACTATGAGGCTAAAGTTATAAAAAAATGAACAGAAAATACATTTTTACACTTTTTCCTCTAGCTTTTTTTTTGTTGTTGTTTTTTTACAGTTATTTATGCTACCATTAACCTACTATCCTCACAAAACCAACTCCAACGCAGCTTGTTTTTGGCACCATTGTGCATCAACAAAATCTTCTTTGCTTTATTTCAGCCATAGAGGACCATTATTTTGGTTCTTTTCAGAGAAGCATATGACCTTCTTTTCCCTTTTACTTTAGCTGCTGCTGATTGGGCATTACCATAAGCTAAGCTATATAATTGGTTGAAAGTTTGACAGGAAGTGGCTTCATCATAATTTCCGGGTCAAAATATAGATCTCTTAGCAACATAGGAGTGCCAGTGTTGGGCACGTTACTTTAAAAAAAGTAATCATAGTTACGTACTTGTTACTTCTCCCAAAAAGTAACGGAGTTACAGTATTATAAAAATAACTAATTACTCAGGAAAGGAATTGCTGCGTTACTTTTTAGAAAATCTTCAAATAGCCTATGTTCCGTTTAATGCAACTTTAAATTTATCTGCATGTTTATTTATTTACAATAAAACTGAATATTAGATATAATGAATGAATTAGAAACTTAATGAAATAAATAATAGAAAATGCACAAAAATAAGGCTTTTATGATAAAAATAAGAAAAATAAAAATCACTACCAGTCACAACAGAACGCGCAAACTCCTTTTCTACTCAAACATTGAGCCCATTCTCCAGTTTCAACCGTATCACTCCGCCTCTTCTCCAGTACAGCAGCAGCACCATATAGTCCGAACAAATGTGAAACTTACGTTCACCCAAAACAAAAATGAATCTCATCTTACAACAGTAATGCACTGTCAGTGACGTTTTATCGTCAGTAACGGTAACAGCGTTGTAACGATGGAAAGAGTAATTAGTGTAAAAAGTAACGCCGTTAGTAACGCCGTTTATTTTAACGCCGTTATTCCTGGTGATAGCATTCTTTTTTTATAATGAAATGTGATAAATAATTGTGTTATCATGGATCATTCAATGTGGATTTCCCACAGAAAGTCTCCAAATAAACACTTCATTTTATGGCTGGCTTGTAACCATCATGGATGGGAATGCTTGAAAAACTTCCATATATCACCTAAAGGGTAAGTTATCGATCACAGTTTACCCCACCGAGTTACACACTACCGTTCCTGAGAAACTGTTGACAATATAAGCGATAGCACTCAGTGACACCCGCAATCTAGCTGAGGTTTAAGGGTTAATGTTTATATGAATTTGGTTTCTGCTGTAACTTTGGACACTGCGCTGTCTGCATTGCCATCAGCTGTATTTATGCCAACCAACTAAACTGCTTATAAGGTGCACACACTTTACAACACCCATTCACTGCTTATAAATGTCATATTGAATTTTATCAGATATTCTTAAGATTTTTTATGGGAACTTTAAAGCCAACAGTGAAGCGAAAAAGGAAAAGAAATCGATTCAGATTACAGTAACCTTGACCTGCAAGTGCTGTGCTGTCTGAGGTCAATCTCTTTGAGGGCTGGGTGTGTCAGGCATACCCGGTACATACTGGTGTCCCGTCAGCAGATCAGAGTGGACAGAGGGTTGGAGGATGGGGCCTCTGGGAATAGCTTCTGATGAAACAATCAATGTTTCCTGCTTCTCAGCAACATCAACGGGGAACAACCATAGACACCGAGGCATCACCTCTACAGACCAGTCCAATATGGCTGCCCTCAGCATGAATTGACTGTCTGCCATGTGACTACTCTGTTTTAGGCTTGCCCTGTTTTTCTGTCATTCAGTGTGCATCTCTTAAAGATGTTTGTCACACAGAGTCAAGATGTTTTGTGTACTTTACTCTTTTACTCTGACTCAGTATTTGCTCCTATTTGCTTTGCTCACTCTGTGTTCTATGTATGCCTCTTTTTGCATGTATGGTTAACCTCCAGGGTGTAGAAAGAAAACCCTTTGATTTTTAAATCTCTCCATCCCTGAATTGGGTCTACTTGCTCATAGATGCACGCTTATGAATCTTGTAAGCAGACCGCATGCTTGCACCAGTACAAAAATAGACAGTTTTACATTGTAAAGAAAACAAATGGAGATCTACTGAAAAGAAGGACTGAGAGCTTTTCAAGCAGAACGAAGCACAGACAGGAACTGAACAGAGGCTGAGGCTGAGAAGCTTCAGCTTCTTGACTCTGTTTTCTATTTTGGGTGGGGGGCATCCAGCTCAAGAAGGGACGGGGTGAAAGAGTTCGTTGCAGTAACTGGTGCAAAGAGCCAAAACAAACCTTGCTTCATATTCATTTAAGATAAACACAGCATATATATTTTCAGTGCATCTGTACTTTTCCCCCCTCTCTGTCAAACCATCCAGCAGCAGGAAGAAATGGTAAAAGCAGAAGAAAAAAAACAGGGAGGTGCAAAACACTGCAAAGGCTGCTCACTGCTGCATTTTCTGAGCCAGAACCTCCCCTCTTTTCTCTCCATTGTTGTCGACGAATCCCAAGACTCTTTATTCAACAGCTCTCTCCTCTCTATGTCCCTCCTTTGAATAATTTACTCTACCCAGAGTTTTTAGTTGGTTTTAACAGAAATATAATCAGGAGACAGAACTATATACAATAGATTACGAGATATTCTGTGGTAATTATGAAGATGTGTAGCACAGACAAAGGTTTCTTCGAATGGTTCAATAATAAAGGCTTTCAATAAAGAATTTCTAACAGTAAAACTATCCATTCATCCATCCATCCATTTTCTGTACCGCTTAATCCAATTCAGGGTCGCGGGTGGGCTGGAGCCTGTCCCAGCAATTATCAGGCAAGAGGCAGGGTACACCCTGGACAGGTTGCCAGTCCATCACAGGGCCCAGTAAAACTATCATTTAAGTTTTTTTTTTTTTTCAACATCAAAAGTGAAAAGTGTAGAAAACCAGTTTCAGACAGGTCAACCAGGTCAACCACTCTTTGAGTTCTAAGGAAAAGTCTAAAATTCTTGTCTTTCTGAGTGAACAAGCATATAATACTGACTGACAATTTTAATACAGGATAATGACAAGGCATAATTTTTTCTTGTGACTAACATTTCGTCAGACTGATGCCATAGAGAAACTCATCAAATCAGAGAGTAACATCTCTCCATTGACCTAGAATCACACTCAACTCTTTCCCATTCTTTTCTCTTTCTTTCAGTAGTGTGCCTCCAGATATGTAAAATTATGTGTTCCTTATACTGCCTTTTAGCATCTGGCCAGCAAGCTAGCAGTAGGTTACAGTTACTGTATGTCACATTTTGAAATACCATTTTTTTTAACATGAAAAGGTACAACATGCAATCTTTTAAACACCACTGGTTGTTGCACTAGAATCTCACAACCAGAACCTAAATCTAAAATTGAGCCTGAAGCAGCTTGTACAGTAGATCTCTCTATCTGGGGAAAACAAGGTGGTTTTGGTCTTATCCTTTTCTGTATTGAACACATTTTACTGAAATAACATGGTATATGTGGTGGAGACAAATCTGGAAGTTTAGTTGCTAAAGACTGCATTATATGTGTAACTATATACTAATGGCACTGACACAGCAAGCTGATGGTCAGCTGTCTGGAACATCAGGAGCATTGGTGAAAGTCAGCACTGTATTTTAGCCATTAAATGTTTTTTTTTCCCTCTTCTTTTCCAGTAAGAGATATTACTCTGACTGTTTTTTGTAGTGAATAAGATTAACGTAATGTTCACTTTGTTAGATGGAGCTTAAATGGTTAGTTAAAGCATAAATGTACCAAACAATCCATGTGGATTGTTCATTCAAATTAGAAGTTATTAAATTAGAGTTTTTTTGACACATTAGGACAAACATAACTGAGTAAGAACTTAGTAGATGCCAAAATAAAACAGAAAAATAACAGATTTTATATAAATGTTGTCATCTTTCCTTTGTATCTATGCATAGCAGCTGAATGTCAAATTTGCATTGTGTTTAAGTACTACTTTGTCTTACCGCCACACAATCAACATGATGGACAGAGAAGAGGGCGCTTTCCTAGTTTGGTGTGTGTCAGGGTGTTAACATGCATGTGTGGTCGGACAAACTGGCAGGACACAAAACAGAGGAGCTTGCATTGCAACACACAAAGACAGAGAAACTTCTCTTTGGTAAGAATGTCGAGGTAGGAGCTCGGTGTCTGCTGACAACATGGAAGCCGCCATCAAAGCCACAACTCTCTTTCTAGAAATCTGCGTCTAACAACTCGGCTATGCTGCCGGGTCTGTGGAGACAAGATAATGACCACTGTACGCTTCACTTTATGAGACAGGTTTGGGTGGGGGGGAACGTGTACAGTATGTGTGAGTGGATGGAGTCGGGGTTAGTATATTTTTTGCAGTGCAGTGTACTACTAGTAGTATTCTACTTGCATTACACCTTCATTTGTTGTTGTTGTTTCTGTTGTTAGACAATGAAACGAATGAGATTACACGTTCACCAGCTGGAGTCTGATTAAACATCCATGTAAAAATAACAGCTATACTGTGAGTTTGGTTTTCTTGACATAAAATGAATGAATGAATGAATTATACTTTATTGATCCCCGAGGGGAAATTGCATAAAATGACTAACTGTGTCCGAATGTCCACACTATTCCCTAACCCCTCATTCACTACAAGGGTGCTGCACTATATAGCAGATTATATACCCTTATTCTGTTGGCGATTTGCACACGAAGCTGGCTATTTTCTCCTCACCATATCACGTGACTACCCTTATGTGAAAATATTGTATTTCCTTATTTTGTTTTTAATATTTTCTTTGTTCAATATCTATTCAATAAAAAAATTATGGTCTATAGTTTTGTAACCTGCGTTGATGTACATGCCATTCGTCACTTGATATTCAATTGGGGAAATGGTGCCAGTTTTCAAGTTTAGCATCTTCCTACTAACACGAATTGAACTAATAATGATAAGAAAACGATGGCAGATAAGAAGACGGATGAGGAGAATGGTGCTTGCTGGGTTAGCAAGATACCATGCAAATAGTGCTCCTGCCCGCAATGCATTGTGGTCTAAATTGACCCGGCCAGTGACCATCGATGCTCACTACTTTTCAAGATGCATTGTGGGTGATTTAAAGTGCACTACTTTTTTCTCCTTGTACATTCGGACACCCCTAGAAAATGTTGTGACCACTATATAAGGCATTATGTAGGGAATAGGGTGCACATTTGGACACAGCCATAAAAGTTAGAGGCAGAAAAAACATCTTATCTGTTTCTGTGTTGGCTGCCAATTATTCTTGTCCTGGAGAAGTTATGTTGAAATGACAGATGTTTTAAAACACAAGCAAAGAGCGGCTGTGCTCGCATGTTTTTTAACACCGTTTTCTCGTTATAACGGGATAATCAATCTCGTTATCTTGAGAAAACGAACATTGTTTTCTCAAGATAACAGATTATGCAAATGCAGGGTTACGAGGGGGCTGGAGCTGTTCATGGTCCATCACAGAACCAACACAGAGAGACAAGCATTCAATCAGACTCACACTCACTCCGAGCGAGAATAGAGACACTCAAATCAGCCTAAAATGCATGTCTAAAACTCCAAACAGGTTTCCCCCAGAAACCTATTATAGGAATGATAAAAATAAAAAAATTAGGTAGCTATGTACATTAATAAATTATATTGGCTTTTATTGAGTGTGTTTGTGGTCTACCGGGAGCAGTGCTGGTTTCCAGTCGAACTGTTGCAGGAATCGAGAACCTGCGCTCCTTCATTCTTTGGGTGCAGCAGTCTGTGACTGAAGGAGCTCTGCAGGGTTGTCAGCTGTCAGTCAAGACAGCAACGGATGCAAGCTGACGTCAGATCAAGGAACATCCATCACTGATCAATGCATCCGATTTTACTTTGTCATGTCTGACAATTGCGATTGCAGTTTTACCATCATTCACAAAATTACACATGACTGTAGCCCCTCCCCAGCTGTCATGGGGTCTATTTCAATCAAGGAAATCAAGTGTAACACTTAGTTTTAAGCCCACCTTGAGAAAACAAACCATCTTATACATATATTTTCTTATCAGCCTTGCTTAAGCTGGGTTACATTTCACATTTCTAAAAAATTTTTAGACTGGAGGTGGAGCGATGACTGCACTACAGGTAACTACTTCTGATTGTGTACATGTGTACTGTCTTCTTCAATGTGACTTTTAAGGCATTACTTACCCCAAATGATGCCCAAGCATCCATCAAACAAAGCCAGCACTGCAGTTTTAAAGCGCATACCGCAGAGGGTTCTCACTTCACACACACAATTGTTTCTCCATTAGAAAACACTGTAGTGAAAAAAAGTGGCACAAATCTGGTAGCTTCCATGTCTGTGGACCCACGGCAAGTGGATATAAATGACTCATTCTACAAGAATAAAAACACAACAGTTATTTCATTGAAGCGATTAGATACCAATAGAAATACTGTTTTTAATGATAGTACATTTTTCTGTCATTGACCTCTGATCTTTTACTCACTGCACCTTTAAAACAACATTATGATGTTAAATCAAGGAATATTTAGTTGGATTTATCTGTTTAAAATATGTTTCTTTAAAGACCCACTGCTTACATTTTCGAACTTAAAACTCCATATTTTGGACTCGTTTGATGATACAGTGACATCTATTATGTGCATTTCTGGAGCCGTCAAGGCCAAGTAGCGTCCCGCGTATGGATGGGTACTGTTAACAATTTAAACCGATACCGTACCGTTTCCCAGTACCTGGGAATCAATACCGATACTAACAGTACCAATTTTCGGTACTTTAGTGTTTGTTTATATGGGAATAACAGATTTATTTCTCATTTTCAACATATAGACTAATTTATATATTTAAGCAACATCCGTCTGTTTCTGTTCAAACAACATCAACATGATTCACTGTTTCACTTACATGTAAATGGTTTACTACAACGGAGCAGTGTTTTTACCGGTCTAGACTGTAGTAGTCACAAGACAATAACTGATTAATGTGCTCTCTGGCCACCCAGTAGTCTGGGCTGTGAATTGCAATCTGTCAAAATAACAGACGGCCTTCAGATTTTAACATAGGTACCGAAACATGGTAACATTTGCTTTTACGTGAATCTGTACTCGGTAGTACAGACAGAATTTGGTACGTACCAATAAAAGTACCGAATTCTGTAACCATCCCTAGTCCCGCGGCTGAGAAACCGCACTATACAACTTTTTCCATCTGGTACACATGCATGACTTTGCAGCTGAGTTTCACTTTGCTCATGCGTTACATGTATGGTTGCCAACTCCCCTGTAAAAAAAAAAAAAAGGAACAAAGTGTGAGGCTGCAGCACTATCAGGAACAAAATACAACAGGGTCAGGTTGACAAGATTACTGTCCATTTTCATGTCATTCATTTATTTTGTTGACAAAATTTTGTTTTGTTTTTTATTCTTGTGGAAATACGGGACAAATCGTGTTCCTTTTCAGCTCAATTCAGAACGCGTAACACTTTTTCTAAATGTGGGATAATTCCGTTTTTTATGGGACAGTTGGCAACCCCAGTAACACGCTAGCAAGCGGATGTAAACATTTGGCCGTTTTTGACGTGTACTGTAGAGGATTCAGCAAAGAAACATTAGAAGACATTATCGGAGGAAGCAAGGAAACAAAAGAGAGCAGGAGACAGAGCAAGAGATAAGACAAGAGTCAAGATACGGTTTTTTACTGTCTAACCCTACTCGAAACGTTTTCTGATCACAGGTTTTTTCATGAAGTTTTTTTTTTTCCATAGGTATATTTTTAGCACAGCTGCCATTTATTTTCTGTCTACATAACAAGATCTGGTCTACATTTAGTGGTAGTAGTCATCCACTTATCCACAGATCAGAGGACTGTTACATGATGAATGAGTTATTTTTTTTCTAAGTAACAACTCGCCACTGCAACAGGATCGCTCAAAGTCCAGTATGCATGAGAGGCCAGCTCAAGCCGATCTCAAGTGCTGCATTTACATAATCTAGCTTGGTCACTATTGGCAAGCCATCTAATGCCCCTATTCATGTGTTTGCCCCATGACATAAGACAAGCTAATACTTTAATGAGACTGCCTAATGAAGTATGTCAGCAATCACAGGGTGTTATAATGGTCAGTGATTACAGCAGTTATAGACAATGGGTGGGTATGCCCTTTAAATTTGTTCAAGTTGCACAAGTTCATCTAAATTATGTGTTTTTCCATCATATGATGAATTCCCCCGATGATCTCCTCCCCTGTGACAGATTAATCTAGCAAGTCTCTGTTACAATCCCAAATCCTTGTAGTTTAACAAACGCACACATTCTTTAGTGGTTAACCCTTTGAGGTCCTGGTCTACCATTTTTTAGAGCAAAATTTTCAGTGAACTATCATGAATTTTAGTTAAAAAAATGTGGAAATGAACCTGGCTGAACCATCTCTACCAATTGGTTTGGGTATGTAATACCAAAAGAAAGTGTTTGTGATCTCGTTGGTGTTTCACATTTTGATCATTTTATTAATGTCACTTTATTATTAACTTTTATTGCAACCATTTGCTTAAAAAAATTATAATCACTCTTGTCCAAAAAGGGAAAATGCAAAGAAACATGTTTCTCTTGTTTTTTTCGTAGTTTGAACTTTTTTCATTGTTGGTCAGAATAAACAAGCAGCATATCACCATGTTGGGCTTACAAAGGAGAGCAAATAACATTTTCTTTACATGGCACGCTATTTTGACATAATAGATAAATAAAATAATTTCAATTAGCTTGTCGATAAATGAGTATTAAGAATTTGTTGCAGTCTTGGGCAGTACTAGAATCCATGAGTTGAACTAATGTTTTCATCATCCTTGTGATCAAACCTTTAGTCTCCAGCTGCAACATGAAAACCGGAACACTGGTCATTTCCTTTCGCTTTAGTCAGAAAACTGTTACAGCACCCCGACCAGAGGTTTTTCAATGTATATCTCAGATTTTCATCGACACTGACTCAGTCATAGCGCCACACCTTCAAAATGCAGAGAATTTCACATGGACAACGTAAAAATATCTTAATTGAACCTGCACTGCCGCCTCCAGAAGTGCAGCAAGCGGTAGGATACACTGCTGTCAGACATCTGCTTTGCGCGTGAACACAGCTTGCAGAGTGTGGCGACGCGGAGAAAGGTGAGGCCTAAATGAACTTCATTAGTTAAGCCCATAGGCAAGGTAAACTTCAAAAACATCCAACAAATTTATTATATGGAGTCTGGAGTAAAGGTAGCTGCTAATAAGTCGCTTTAGACTTTACAAGTTGAATAGACATTCCAATAAATATATTGATGATGAACAGCAATGTTATCATCAATACTCTATGTAACGTTCAGTAAGTGGTCCTAACGATACCAGGGGCTGGTAAAGTTGACACTGGTTAGCTTAAACAATGTAGGCTATCATCTATGCACTTTAATGTATTAACCACAGGTTGCAATATCAGATGAGCCTGTCAGTAGTCCGTGTGCAGTGGGAAAGCAAACCAAACCAAACAAAGGTGTGACATTTTTCAAAGTTCCCCACCCAATTGAGAGTACCCCAGACTATTCTGGTGTGAATGCGCCCCAAAGAGGATAGATTTTTAATTTTTTCAAACAGTGTAAAAGCCAACAGCTTTCATGGGATTAACTTATTTTCAACATAACTTCTAAATAAAACACAACAAATGAAGATATAGTTTGGAGATTATGACAATTATACTTGAACAAGGTCAAGTTAGCAGCCCATTTTAAGTCAAACAAATGTAAAATCATCTTCCATATCTTTTATAGGTTCTGTGACTCTATCTGTAGGACTTCATGGCTAATGCATTTTTTACATTGAAATATTTCAAAACCAAAGCTAATAGGCAGCTTCCTTGAACAATTAAAGTCAAAACTGCATATCTGAGGAAATATTTTTCATGACACACAATCAGCAAAATGTATCGTTCAATTTTACCCCAAAATCAAAGTGGGGGTCATTAAACTGCAAGGTAATTATGAAGACTCTGCCATGCATCCAGAATATCCCAGTTTACATCAGAGAGTAAAGATAATCCTGTGCATAAACAGACTCTCATTAAGATCGGTAACAAACACATGGGCGTGCTCACAGAGCTCGAGTCGAACCACCTCTGCTGAGTCACTGGAAAGATTCAGTACCAAGAGACCCTGCAAAGGAAACTGGAGCAGTCTGTTACATGATGACACTTCAATCACACAGGATGAAAGCCGACTAATATGGAAAAATAGAAGCTTGGCATTAATCATCATCTCACACACATCCCACCATACACACACACACACACACACACAGACACAGACAAGGAGGATTTCGGTGCAACAGGGATGGAGGCATTTTCAGCATGAATGAATCATCCGAAGAGCAGTTACCTATTTGAGAGTACATATGATGGCTGGTTGTTTGTGACCAAAACACATACCTCCCACGCACACGCACACACACACACACATACACACACACACACACATACACACACAGTTTCTATCTCCTTTTTTGTGCACTCTAGTCTTGATTTGCATGGTCATTTGTCCTTCTTGGGACAAAAAAAAAACCCATAGGGGGACCAACTTCACCATTATGTCACCAGCATGCCGAATGGGAAACCATAGCAATACAACGTCAAAATTTTTTCTCTATGACTGTTGGGGGGTCACTGAGTTCGTTTGCATCACCTGCATGGAAGAGTCAGCTGACTTATTTTAGAGAATCAAACCTGCGTCTTTGCATTTACAAGACAGACCTCATTATTTACATAATCCTTACATTTCTTTCATTTTGTCAACTTTCTTAAATATATATTCCACAGAGGAAGGGACCTATGAGCTGTCCTCTATGAATAAGCTCGTTCTCGTTTGTTATTGATCTGCACCCTCAGTTTACAATGTTTTCAGTGGAAAAACAGGCTAAATAAGATTTGCTGTTCTATCACCTGCATTAAGTGGATGAAGACAAGACTTGACTAAATCCCCTGGTTGAACCTTATGTGCCTCTATACTTATGTCAAGGTAGATTTAAGAGGGCTGATTGTTTAACGAGTTTGTGCTGTCTCATGCCCCAATTTTGCAGACGCCCTCTTCCTTGCCACCAGCCTCCATAAAACACTGCGCATAAAAGTAAATATCTGGTTTTCCTGGATGCGGGATGATATTATGCAACAAGAACAGAAAAGAAAGCGATTGATACAGTGGTGTGAGGATAGACGTCACGTCTGTGCGAAAAAGAGGGAGAAAATCAGAGCTGTGGCAAGAAATAATAAAGAAAGAAAGAAAAGAAACAGCATTTAGGAAAAAAACAACAGGATAAATATGCAGCAGCTGCTCCACCAGCATCCCACCAAAAAGGAACCCGTCGCAATCAGCTCCTTGCAAACAAAACAAAACAACAAAAAAAAGACTCAACAACAACAACGCAGTCCTAATTCAGTTGGGGGGGATTTGAGAGACAGTTTACGTACCGTTATGGATGATGAACCACTTTAGCGGATAGTTAGGTGCCTAGAGACCTGCGAGGTGCGTCGCCGATGCGTGTGAGTGAGGGTGGGTGTGTGCGCGCTAGGCAGGAGACAGGAGGACGGAGGAGGAGATTTGGCACATTTGAAGAGGAATGCAGCCTAGTGGCGGAGCGCAGCGCGCCGGGATGCGGCAACATCCGTCTGCAAACAGCCGACCGACCAGCGGCGTGCGGTCCTACCAGGGAGGGGCGCACCAGCCTCAGACACACACACTGCAGCACGAGTAACTCATTCACTGCCAGCGCTGTGTGTCAGGGTGCATTGCTTTTCAACGCAGAGAGAGAGAGAGAGAGAGAAAGACAGAGAGAGAGAGAGAGAGAGAGAGAGAGAGAGAGAGAGAGAGAGAGAGAGAGAGAGAGAGAGAGAGAG
>JBBBVU010000010.1:13596339-13609739 GCA_037177055.1 Atherinosoma microstoma
AGAGAGAGAGAGAGAGAGAGAGAGAGAGAGAGAGAGAGAGAGAGAGAGAGAGAGAGAGAGAGAGAGAGAGAGAGACGCAGCCGCTGTGTGCGGTGTTTGTGTGAGTGTTAAGTGCCAACTGTCAATAATAGATGCATCTGCTGTCAGCTAATCCTCAATTTAACAGTATCACAATAATATTTCCGACTGATTACAGAGAATGTAGCTCTGAAAAATGCAGCATTTAAAGTATTTCAAAGTCAATCAATGATCAATTGTACATAATTGACTATTATGGAGCAATTTCACTGCATCATTAAGCACATTCAATAAGATAGGCAGATTTTGTTTTTCTTTTCTTTTTTTCACGTTTTTTGTTTGTGGAAAACTTTCTTAAATTGTGTAGCAATTCAATAAAGCCCGAGATAGTTCATTCTGGTTTGCTGGAATTAATTCATACAATTTATTCTGGTGTTGGTTCTACAGAGAAGATGGGAAACTTACAGCAAGCGTATTATGACTCAGCAGCAAAGCCATCAAGGCGAAAAACAAGCCCCACAGCAAAGAGGAGAAAAACATTTGGGCCAAACAGGACAAAGTGCACCAATATTACAGTATGACAGAGGAGTTTTAGAAAAACTGGAGGCCCCAAAAGAAGTAAATTTGTGCTCACATTTTGTCTTTTAACCTCGACCAGATTCTATCAACACTTTTTTTAAATATGTTTTTTAGTGGACTTGCCTTGCATGGTGTTTGTTTGTGATTGCATGTGCAACTTAGATTTCAGTGATCAATTTAAAACATAAATGATTCCACCACTGCAGTTCAGCAAGTTGTCCAATCAACCATGTCCATCTCTTTATAACCACAGTGTACCATCTTCTGATGGCTACTTCCAGCAGGATAATTCACCCTGTCACAAAACTCAAATCATCTCCAACTGGTTTCTTCAACACCAGTTCACTGTACTCCAATGGCCTCCACAGTCACGAGATCTCAACCCAATAGAGCACCTTTGGGATGTGATGGAACGGGAGATTGTCATCATGGATGTGCAGCCCACAAATCTGAAGCAACTGTGTGATGCTATCGTGTTATTATGGAGCAAAATCTCTGAGGAATGTTTCCAACACCTTGTTGAACATATGCCACAAAGACTTACGGCCGTTCTGAAGGCAAAAGGGGGTCCACCCTATTACAAGCAAGGTGGACCTAGTAAAGTGGCCAATGAGTGAATATTCAGTCAATAACCAAAACTCTATATTGAACACATTTGTCCATATTTATTTCATTACACATTTTAGTGTTGAAGGCCTACAGAACCCCTAATCTCTGCCCCATCTAAAACCTTTGGTATGGAGTAGGAGAGATGAATCTGGCCTTACTGTAGTGATGCTTATGTGAGCAAGTTAGACCAAACTCTTCTTTCAGGTTCCAGCAGCTTATAGTTAGTCTGTCCAGAGTGGCAACTGTTATAGGTAACAGTGTCCATGGTTTACAAATGAGATGTACAACATTAAACACAGATGTAATTTCCATAAAAGGTTATCATCTGAATGACAGAAGAACAACTGTTGTTCATAAACAACTAAATAGTCTGAACTTAAAAGGTGTAATCATAATGCTGTTGCATAATGCCCTCCATCAACACAGGTTTTTTATTTAGTAGCTGGATAAGTATAATTTTTGTGATGACCCAGAGCAGCCCACCACACTCTTCCTCACACTTGCTCCGATGTCTCTCAACTATTTTACAGCCCAATCTACTATTCAAAATGGATTAACTTACAATTTTTTGTCAAAACAATAAACAATGATAATGTTTATTTTTCCTCTGAATGGTATTATGTTTGAGTGGGCTTTTGACAGTGTTCTGTATGTGAATTACAATCAAATGCTGTACATTTAAGTCAGTATTATATTGACAGTTTCCATTATTGAAGCCATGTGTGTGTGTGTGTGTGTGTTTGCTTGTAGGACATTATCAGATCATAAGAGGGAATTATTTGAGACCATGTGTACACAACACCAACTGTTAGTCTATGTCGTCTGGCAATTTAATAGCCTTCTGAACACCAACAGACACACATGTCATCTACTTCTCCATCTCCTTCATCACTGCAAGAAATCTTGGCAGCTGATCAGACCCCATTCAGCACTTGGACCATGATGCTTCACTCACTCTGTTCCACCTTCTAAAATAACCTGCCGGTCAGGAGGAGCTGAAGAATGTCTTTGTATGCATAAGACTGAAGTTCCAAAACGTTTCCTGTGTAGTCCTGACAATACAGCAGCTTGCAAGGAGCATGTGCAAGTAAGTGGTGCAGATCTCATTAAACATTTAATGGTTATTGTGTGTAATGAGAAATCAATACAACTTAATATCTCTGCATGATTGCTTTATTTACCAAGATAGATGGTCTATTTCCAGATGAGTACTAATATTTAGAGGTCAGAAAACCAAAAACCAAAAACATATTTAAAAATAATGGATAGTTGAACATTGGTGGGGAAATGTTGTTGCATGCTTATGGTTTATGCACTGCTACAAGATCAGTAACTGATCTTATGAGGTAGTTAGACAGAATAAGTCATGTCGATAAGGTCTTGTATGCTCTGATATGTCAACTGGTTCATCATCAAGCAGGAGCTGGAAGGACCTGTGAGACTACATACCTACAGGTGGGTGCATAATAAATAATATGTCATGTCTGCTTAGTTAAAATGAACACAGATGGCAGGTCAGGGCAACTTGTCACATATGACATATATATAGCATATTTAAAAAAATCAGCCGAAAACAATGCACCAAAATGGAAATAATCTGTTTCTGTTTCTTTTATGTAGTGAAAAACTGGAATCTGTATGGAAATTAGGTAAAAAAAAGAAAAAGTAATATGAGGCAAGTCATCATCTGGTCAAGAGAAGAGCTTCTCTATGAATACATTTTCAAACGTCAGTACAATGGAGATGTAGGTGTTAATTTAACAAATAAACCAGCTTACAACTTGAACCAAGCAGGCACGTGTGTCAGAGCTCCAAATATCAGCTTGGTTACTATGATAATGTTGTTTTATATTATAGGTCCTCATTTAATGAATATGTGTCTATATGTACATAATATTAGCTACATATAAGATTAAATGGTCTTAATCTGTTAAGCTCTAAACACAAGCAAATAATTTGTTGGATTTTCAGGGTGGGTGTGTGGTGAGGGAAAAGAGGATTCAAACAGGCTCATAGGTGGAGTGTAGGTAGATAAAGAAAAACTACAATATTTAAAAAAACAAAAAACAAACAAACAAAGGCAGCGTAAATAAAAGAGCATAAGAAAAAAAAATTCCAATGAGACAGGAACAACCTGCCTTAACACGGTGAGAACTACACAGACATGAACTATGAAAGACTTATAATGGACAAAGGGAGGTTATGACTAATTTAACACTAATAAATAATATATTATAACAGATCAGCAACTAAAACCTGGTAAAAAGAAACAAAAAAACAAAAAAAAAAACAAGCAGGAAACAAAACAGCATGCAAAAAGGGAATAAAGTCTATGAGATTAAAGAAGTAAAGCTAACAAGATGTGTAAAGTAAAGTGATTTCAAGAATAAGTAGAAATAACAGACTCAAATACAACATGGAAATCCACAATTTTGATACTAAAACAAATAAGAAATATCCATAATAAAACCTACAGACCATGAGATGGCTTCTAGTTAGCTAACTTTGGGGATACATTTTTTTGTCAATGATAATTAACTGATTGATTGATTAACTCTGACGTTTGAATTTTATGAAAATTTTAAATTATGTATCATTATGGATGGGGCAGCTTTAAGTGAGTATTGCAGTGAACATAGACATTTATTAATGTATTAATATATATGCTTCTCACATAAATCTATCAAAATCTATCAAAAAAAGAGTCAACACTGAGTATTCTTCACACATGGCCTGCTGGCTAAATAATACTCTAAGTTATCGCACCACTAGAAAAAGGATCCTGCATGAAGTAAAATTGCTGCTGTGGTGAGTCTCGATTGTTTGAAGGGCGACAAACAGCATGCTGTGACAGTTATTTCCTATTCATACTGAAGCTGTACTCTCCCTGCCTGACTGCCCCACTTGAAGATATTAAATCAAACTCAATACAGAGAAAACTTTTCGGGACAGATAACGCTAAATTCTGTTTTTAAATTGCAGAACTGTACAACAATACTTTTTACGGACTGCAGTGACACAAGCTAAATATTCAACCTTTTCTGACTGATCCACAGGGAAAAGAATTGAGCCACATCATTAAGAGATATCCCTGATGTTAAGGTTACACATTCAGGATGTGTACCACAACAGCACTGTTTCCAGAGGGTTGACCTTATTCCTAAATGTTTCTCTTTTTCTTTTCCCTCTAAAGTAACTTCTCATTTGTCTGCAGGTTCTATTTTTATTCATGGGAAACAAATGAACTGTGTGCGTGCAGAATCTAATCTTGTCACACACCATATGGGCATCTTGATGTGTCTTCATCATCATCTCGTTTTTATTTTGGATTTAAAGGGCTATTCTCTCTTTCTCACCACCTGCGTCTCTCTGAAGTCTATAGTAACCATCTTTACTGCTCATCTAATTATTTCCTAAACTTCATTTTCCCGACTTGTTCCCTCTCTTCTTCATCCTCACTCACTTTCTCTTCATCTCCCAGACCGCAGTGATGCCAAACCCTGGGATCAATATCAAAGCTTTGCATAATTCAGCTGCTGCCTCAGTTATATATAATGCAGTGAGCCACTTTAGACGGACCTCCCTCCATTCCTTGCCGTCCAGGTGAAGTTAACCTGTTGTGTGTAGTTTTCAAACAATGAAGTTAAACTAGTTTGAGTGGGGATGCTGCATAGTTAATGTCAATAAAAAAACAGAGCTGGGTCCTCCTTGTTGCTGCACTAACATAATGACTATTTAAAATCTCCGAGAGATCCATCAAACTGTTCTACCAGTGATGCTCTATACAGCTTGCATTGTTGCAAACAGGGTTTTTGAAAGAGAGGCTTATTAAAAATTACACACTGAGGATGGGTCCTTGTACCTACCGTAGCTGGCATAATACAAGATACTAAGATAAAAAGCTGTGCTGCAGGGCATTAACACAAACATTACAGTCACCGCAGATCAAAGACAGCAAAGCAGATACTTATTCATTACCAGTTAGTTGATAGATTTCACAAAAATCATTGCCTATATTAAACACTGCATACCTGAAGCAGATCTTTAAAATGTCAGCTCTCACACTCCAGCCTGCTTTTTCCAACCAGCTGTCCTGGGTAGGCTGGGAAAATTGAGCTCAGTCAAAAAACCAAAATATATTTACATTTTTTAAGAAGAATATCCTGCCTGAAGACTACACTGCAACAAATATGTATCTTGTTTTTGCCCACATGTGAAGGGCTGAACCACCTCAAAGAGATTAGAGGGGAGCAGTTCATGATGACGCTGCAGTTTAAGCACAGATGGATTAGCATTAATATACACACAGTTACAGATTCACTTAAGTCCATTCACGCAACCAGTGGAGTCATTTGAAAAACATCTCTAGACATGCAAGTCTCAAAGATGCAAATGCGAGAACTTGGATGCAGTCTGCATTTCCTCTTAAATACCAGGCTGTACATGCTAATGCAGCTACTACACAATAGACCTTTAAGGCTCTTGAAGGGTGATTTTATCAGGAGTAGCAAGTTGACTCTTTTTGTTCAGAACAGCGTGCATATATTTCCCTTTGATGGGGGCAGCTCCCCACAAAGAAACACAAGAATGAATTCAAATCAAAATGTTTTTAAAGAATTCAATGGCTCAATGTCATCTATTACAAACTCAGATTATCACCTCATCATAACATGACAGGATACACTTAATGCAACAGTACCTAAACGTACTGGTCCAGACAGGTACAAACCAGACAGGTACAGGCACAGAGCAGAATCATAATGAGTTCCAACCTAATACTTAAGTGAATGGGCTCCTGAATAAATCCAGAATTGACTCAAAATCTGATCGGAAACCAGCCCTTATCTGTTTAGTGGATACAGCAGAATTTTATGATTACATTTTGCTTGTGTTCTGAACACACTCACTATTGAATTGGTGATTAACTTCTATTCCAGTAATTATACCAATAGGTAAATTATGAAAATATGCTCCTACTCATTTATTTAGATTGACTAATTTCTCTTTAAGCCTGATATCCATATAGTCTTTGAAGATCTCCTATTGTTGAGTCAACTGAGGTCTGCACAGAAAACCATAGCTCTTCAAAGCTCATGTTCAGAGCTGCAATGATTGCAAACATGCCTCAGCGGTTATGAACTCGTGTGGATTTGTATTTAGCATCAGTATCAGCACTCATGTGGGAATGATTCGGAATGAACAAGTCAGTTGAATTTGCCAACAACTCACAATCCAGAAACAAACATCAAATTTTTATGTTCTACTACCCGTTAGAAACCAGTGGCACTTACAATCTCTTCACCCCGCTCACTGCCTCTGGGCGCGGGGGAGCGTTTTACTAGAAAGCATGAGACAAGACAATGTGCAGGGAAGCAGAAAGAAAAGTCAACTAAGTGCAAGCCTTTCCTTGCTGGTTCATCTCAGGGCCAGAGAAATGGAAACCGACAGCTCCTTAGATGCTGTCATAACAATCGCTGACACTGCATTTTTGAAGAGCAGGCAGTGTTGCGAGTGTGTAAGCATGAGCACATGGCACTTACAAAGCCATTACAATATCTTTATGTGATTGTAGGATGGGAATGTGTGCATGTTTTCCACAGGGCTGTTTGGAGAGGTAGGTGTGTCTCAGAGGTGTGTGCGTACATGCTCTTCCTTCAAGAAGCTGCTTGGAAAAGGGGAGAGAAGAGAAGTGCTGTGTCATGCAGGGGGTCATGTCACTGTTACACAGCAAAACCAGGTACCCAGAACTCTTACAATGGAAAACTAATTGCAACATCACAGATGTGTTTATTTGGGTTTTTAATCAAGGATTACAGTTTTTTTAGTACAAATTTAGAAGTAGACTATAAATCTGTCAGATGTACTGTTCCTGAGTCTGGGAATCGGGATGAGTACATTTGTGGATAATTAATAATAAGAAACAGAGCTTGTGCACTTCCTTTTATTGCCAGAGGGGGGAGACCATTCCCAAATGCAGGTTTACATTACCAGCCGGTACTACAATATTTCACCTATAATTTTCTTCTTCAAAACATTGGAACACATTTTCTTTTTTCATTCTTATCCTAAGTTCACCGGTTGTATTACTCAATAAATCAATTAATTGTTTTTGCTGAAATGTCATAAGTAATGTAGTAAAAAAAGAGAAGAAAGGAAAGCCTTTACAATTTCCCAGAGGCTCATTTTGTCCAAAATCACCAAAACTCATTGATATTCAGTTTACCATTGTTTATGGAAACAAAAAGTAGTGAACTTTGAATAATTAAAAGTTTGAACAATTGTGTTACTTACTTTTTTAAGAAGCAAAAAAGTAACTGATTATAGAACATAGTAGTTATATATTTAGTTTTTGTTTATCTTAAGGTGGTCCCAGAGGCCTGACCATTCAATTAATGTATACACATTGTACCTATTTTAAGAAAAAAGAGTAAGGCTTTATGTGGTTAATTAACTGTGGCTTTAAGGAAGGACAGGACTCAGCCAGAATACATTATCTATGATGAGAATATCACTTTTGAAAGCATAAAACCAAGCATGGGTTCAGCACAGGGTAGGGCAGGGGGTTTACAGATTTTTAGTGTTTGCGGGAAGGGGGTACGCAAGGAAAATAGGTTGGGAACCATTGATTTAGGTCATTCTATAAACTGGTACAAATCATCATAACCATCAGATGAAGAATGTGTACTGTATGACTTTGTCACTTAATTTAGAAAAGTCCTAATTAAATTTTACTTGTCAGAGAGAAATTTAGAGGTCTTACTGACAGCTTATGAATAGGGGTAAATACAGAAGTTCTGCACCTTGTATATAATAAATATTCAGATAGCAATGTGTGTGGAACAAATCTACAAAATGCAGTCAAATAAAATATATTTTGCCATCTAATCATGAACTCCTTATTAATTTTTAACGATTACAATTCAAAAGTATCATTTTTTGCAGCCCTATATGGAATCATCAGGCAGAAATAAGTAGTAAGAAGGAGCCAAACACAGTATTTTGGCACTGGGGAAAAGAGCTTTGAGCTTACCAACCATAACATCTGCTATGGTTGCTCAATCATCAATTCATTTCCCACAAGGCAATCTAGATGAGTTCAGCATAGATGAAAACTTCTCCTTCCCAGCATCCAATATAGAAGACTGATATACAGTTTGAAGCAGGAGGTTATAGCTTACAGGTAAGAGGTGCTTGGTAAAGAGAACAGTAAAGAACAATGGTAGCAAAAGAATAATGGTGCTGTCCCTTCGCAAACTGGATTCAGCAATTTGTAGAGCATGTCAAACATCACAGATCAGAGGGAAAATAGTGAAAGTAGCTTCACAGTAAGAAAATACAATAAATCCCAGAGTAAACACATGCAATAATATACTGGAATAACTACAAATATAATGGTCCATCCAAACTGTTCTACACGAATGCACAGTTTCAACTCATGGATTATTTCCCTCTTCAATACCCTTTCACATACTAAGAACACACCCTTCTGGTCCCTGTCCTGAAACCACTGCCCCAGTTTGCCAATCCTGTGGCACTGTCCTCGACAGTGTTGTACAGGTTTGTTAGCCAGGAAAACCCAGCAATATCCAGAGCATTGAAGAACTCACAACATCCACCCCTGGGTCCCTGCTGCCAAAGAGCTGTTTAGCTTATATGTAAAACACCTTTACATCATTGTCCTGTACATGAAATGTGCTATATAAATAAACTTGCCTTGCCTTGCCTAGCTACCTCGGTGACTGCAGCCCTTGTGATGAGTGAGCTCTTTCTTAGTTTCCAGATTCTTCTACCTCAAGGAAGATGATGAAAGAGATCTTAAGTATTCCTTCTGCCATTGAATTATGTCCCCAATCGAGGTCAGCAACACTATCCCCATTGAATGTCGTGAGGGATGCTGCTCTTTCATCTCCTGAGATGCCTGATGGTTGAATCTTAAAGGCCAAAAAACAAGAGTCAGGTTCCATGGTCTCATGAACTTCACTAACACCCGTGCTTCGCATTTACCCAAAACTGAACATCACTTGACCTGACATGCAAGCTTCCTCTTAAGTCCTATAGGCTAAAAAGCTTTATGGGATTCATTTGTGAGGTCAACAACTTACTTTATCTTTAGTGTTCACCACCATGTTCAAGGGTTGCTGTCACACTAGGTATCAGCAACCATACAGAAACATAATCATACAAGACTTCCTCAGAAGAAACTCAGCTGGAGGAGGAATATCTCTCGGATCTTCTGCAAAATCCACCCAACACACCCTCAATGGATGTTTGGGTGCATCAAACCTGTTCAGCATCCGCTCCCTTCACATGATCCACCTTAGCACCATGTGGCCATGACAGTTCAGCTCTTCTTTTTGATAGTTAAAATCTGATTCTCTAATTCCAAAATTAAATATAAATCTGCAACCTTGGATGTCCTTGTGCCAAATGCATGTATGAAAATCTTTATGATGAAACAAGTTTTTCATTGTCAAGAAACTATGATTAGCAAAAGCACTACTTAGATTCAAGTCAGACCCTGCTGGAGCATGGTACCAATGACAGCAGAGCTCCAGGGATGACCCCTTCCATCATGTCAATCCATGAAAGGTTAATTGAATATTTCACTCACTTGGGCATAGAATTAGCTAGGGATGGTAGTATCCAGCAAGTCCTGAGATGTTTCTTCTATTTTCTGTCACACAAAAAGCTGAAAGGTCAGTTTCACACTACTCTATATCTGCAACAAGCGGTCGGCTTCATAATTTATTGAAAATTTAGACATAATATAGCAAACTGAAGTGTTTACCAGACATTCACATATTATCATTCAGAATTAAAAAGCCATTTTTGTTTGTTGCAGATCCCTCCAAAAAATTGACCATAATAATTTTAACATGTTTTCAATTGAAATGAGAATAATAATGAAGTAAAAATGAATATGCCCTCTAATATCGCAAATTCTGCAATTGGTCCTGGTGTGGTTAGATTCTGGAAGAAAATAGCCCTCACATTAAGTGACATGCTCAGGCTCAGGATTGCAGTCTCTCTACCTTTGCTTTTGCTTAATGATGACTCCTCTTTAAATTTGTCCGTATTCTGTGGGCTGGTCTCACAGCAGACAAGAAGATGCTGGCCCCCAGGTGGCAACTGCTGCACTTCCTGATTTGGCAGCATTTTGCCAACTCATTTCCTGAAATTGTCTCATTGGAATGGTCTGTGGCTCGTGTGCACGGGGCCAGTCGTAAGTAAGACACTGCAGGCAAAAGGTGATGTCATCACTGAAACATTGGAGATGACATGACCACACACACACTGTCACTAGCTGAGGATAAACGGAGGTATTTTATGTCTGGTCTAATCTCAAAAGGTTCACAGCATTCAAAGATTTTTATGTCAAATAATGAAAAATACATTTTGGAAAATCAGTCATTATTGTGTTGGCTTTGTGTGCGTGTCATATATTTAGTTGAGATCTGATTTTCAGTGTTGTCACTGTCATCTCACTCTGGACTATTTCTCCATTTGAAACAAGGCATAACGAGTGTCTAAAACATAAGTGGCTGTGTTCATTTGAGTAACATTTGAATGAAAAAGAAAAAAAAAACAATAGAAAAGTTGCCTGATAACATGATCAGGATGTATGATTTTATTTGTATGTGTAACAAGAAGAACTAGCTCATTTCACTTATTTATTTAACACACTGCAGTGAATGTAACCATTAGCTTCAAATCCAGATGATCGTTTTCTTGTTACTACCTCTCACACATTTCCCTCGTGGCCCTTCTGCCCAAATAGATATAAATCTTGGGTGGAAAACCAATTCTCCCTTTTTAATAACTGGAAAACTATAGACAAAGTCAGCAAATCCCTTACTGAGTGAAAAAAAAAACATGATAAATGATTTGATGTTCTTGTTGGTGATAGATGGAGCAGAGGTCATGTTGTATGCCAGCAGACACAAAGGATGGTAATGGTGGAAACTTTAAAGCCTCAGTCAAACAGGGTGAATGTTCAGTCTCATCAGAGCAGCTAAATATAAGTGGCTTTTCTTCTCGCTTCCACATTGAAAAGCTGTAAGTACTTTCCAGCATGAATGATCTTAAAGCTCCATCCTTACAAGCAACTAAAGCCTGTGTCAAAGTGGAGGCAAAGTGCATATTGAAGTGACATGGAGACATTAGAGATGGAAAAAAGTAATATAAGAACTGAGGACAGATCTAGAAGGGATGTTTAAAAAAACTAAAGTCATCGACTTCTTGGATTTAGCTGATAGATATCAATTTAAAGCTAAAATGACAGTGAGAAAAAAACACAATGAACAGAAGAGCTTAGAGAAGGAACGGATTTGAGTATTACTGCAAAGGAAGACTTGAGAGGTGATATGATACCAAACAAAAACAGACACTGGTTCAAAATATACAACACTCAAACCCCAGCTGTGTACCAAAGTGGAAAAGTTTCCAATCATTCTGTTTAGTTTAAAACACCAAGTCGTATAAGAGATTGACAATTTAATAAACTTACACATTAGCTTTAGCTCTTGAAGTAAAGATTAAAGGCTAACTGTTCATGATAAGAAGAGCTTGTGAGATGACTGTTTTAAGTAAGTCTTTAAGTGTTACAGCAGGAAAAAAAGGTTAAATACTTCAAAAGAATGACAGAAAATAGTTGTGATGCTCTGTGGTGCACTTTACCTTACCATCTCCTTTTAGATAATAATAATAATAATAATAATAATAATAATAATAATAATAATAATAATAAGAAGAAGAAGAAGAAGAAGAAGAAGAAGAAGAAGAAGAAGAAGAAGAAGAAGATTTAAGTATTGCATACTGTATCAGATGCAACAAGCTCAGCCATTAAAATCAGTTGTGGAAACACTTTTTTTTTAATCAATGTTTCTATAAATCAGTCTTGCCTCTAGAGAAGAGTTGATCTTAATTATTTGAACTGATGCATGTAATTTGCAACTATATGCATTTTCAACAACAATATGTTAAAAATGCACTGGAGGCCAATATTCACCCATCAGTGACTCAATATTTTTGTTTTTTACATTTACACTAATGTTTAAGTAAAAAAAATTCCAGCTATAGGTTACAAATTATGGCTAAAACTTAAAACTCTTAAAGTAAATGTGTGGATTATCACCCAAAAAATTAATACTGTAAATATACATTTTCTGAATTGTATTAATGACCAACTCCCATCCTCAGCTGAAATACATCCAATTATTTACAAGGCAAAACAAAACACCTCCTGAATGTGACTTTCAGAGGGCACTCCCCCCATCCACCAGCAACCACTTTGACCTCTGTCATGAAATATCAAGCCACACCACACAGGCCTGTTCAGTCCTCCATCTTTTACACCTTCGGGGGTTTTCTGAGTGTCATCCCACTGAGGCAGTGGTGCAGGTCTCTACGGCAACAGCTATGAAAAGGATGCTCTCCGGGCTCCACAGCAAATTGACTTAATCAGCAAATGTAAATCTTTAACCAGTCTGTGCTACCCTGGACAACTTTCACCTCCACAACGTCCATATTATGACATGACACTCCTTTGTGTTTTTGTTCCATAAAAACACACATACTCACAATATAGATCAGGCTGAAGATGACATGTTGGTTTATCTTAATTATTTGTTTGGTGGACTTATAAAAGTAATTTCTTGAATAATCTTTTGTAATGTGTGCTTTCATGAGGATATGGAAACACACATACATACATGCATATATACAGTCGTCCTCAAAATGATTCATACCCTCCCATTAAAGAAGTAAAAAAAACAGCTGTCACTGAAATAAGCTGAAATTGACAAAAGTAATAATACATAAAAATTTAATGAAAATCATGACATAACTGCAATTAAGTGTTTTCTGTATCTCTCAATCAGACTTCTGCACCTGTTAGCAGGTATTTTGGCCCACTGCTCATCAGCAAAGTGCTCTCATTGGTCCAGGACCGTTTTGTTTGTTTTTTATTATTTATTTCAACTCAATTTAATTAAAAGCAATGTCTTATTTCACAAAATATTTATTCATTTAAACTTTTTTCAGTCGCCAATTATTTAAGTGACTATTGCAAATTTTGCCTTTTCTTTAATGGAAGGGTATGAAGAATTTTGAAGACAAGTCTGTCTGTCTGTCTATCTATCTATCTATCTATCTATCTATCTATCTATCTATCTATCTATCTATCTATCTATCTA
>JBBBVU010000010.1:13633128-13654246 GCA_037177055.1 Atherinosoma microstoma
CCTTTTAAGCTTGAATTTTAAACTTGATCATGTTTTTAATCTGTTGTCCTTTCTTAATCTTGATTTTAGATTATTATCATTATTTATTTTTTCTCTACTGTTTTCTGCAATGTAAAGCACCTTGAATTGTCCAGTACATGAAATGTGCTCTATAGATAAATTTGCCTTGCCTTGCCTATATTAGCAGCTGATGTGAGAGCATCACTAGGATCTTCACATTGGCTCCTGAAGTCCTCATAGATTCTGAAGATCTGTTTTGTCAACTGACTTTTTGTAATAAATTATTTTTGTCATAAATTTGTTGTCCGGAGACCTTTTTTTCTGCAAAGCCATCCACATCACCTGTTCCAGTGAAGATACATCAATATATTCAGTTTCCTAAATACGGAGTAATTACATATTATTTCCTTGTGCTTTGGGGAAGTAAATGTTCTTCTCTCATGAAAAAAAAATGGTTTACCTTACAAATATGCAAAGTTTGAACCTCATTAGCTCACAATAGTCATTGCACACGCCACTTATGATTGCAAGAGCCCCAGTTGAAGACAAAAATAAACAGTGTAACATCCTACAGTAGCTGTGTGAAAATATCTTGTATAGGATTTTAGCTTCAGGCCTCTCTGACAGTGAGTCAGCACTTGACTCTGTGGAGCATCTACTCCACAACCACACTTCCCTCTAGTGGTAAAACTTTCTAATTTTGTAACTACATAACATCTTGTGTAGGTTTCAGCTGACTCACCAGCCCTTTTTAAACTGACAAAACACCAGGAAAATGTTTAGCATTAAAAGAGGGAGAAAAAAAGAAGAAACTAATGTGACTTTCCTGAAAGAAAAAAGTACTAGATTGTCCCTTTGTTCCACTTCATTCCCAACATTCAGTTCAGGATCAGACTTGCTGATTGGGTCTTTCATCAAGTACCAGAGTACATAATCTTGAACCACAGACTATATTACACCATCGATGTAAAAAGGATTCTGCTGGTTTTCTGGACAGATAATGTGACAAAGATGTTTTCAAAGTGTCCACACTGAGGACATTTTTTTACAACTTGATAATCTTAATACTACATGGGCTGGGAGCCCTGTATTGTGAAGCAAAAGGCAGAAGTGATTAGATTATGGAATCGTTTAATTTCTTTACCTGAGGATAGACTTATTCGGGAAATTTTTAATTGGGATAAAGCTCACAAGCATCCCTGGTCAAAGGAGGTTCTGGAAATATTTTCTTTAGCAAATTCACCGTACTGCTATATGAAGAATCTACAAGGTAAAGTAACTCAGCTTAGGAAGACCCTGTTTGATTCCTATAAAGAGCAATGGAAATTGCAGGTATTGAATAAGCCTAAATTAAGGAGTTATGTTCAGTATAAAAATGATTTTTCCACAGAACCTTATGTAAAACTCAATGTAAACAGAGCTCAGAGGATTTTGTGTGCCCCGCTCAGAGCAGGGGTGCTGCCTTTGCAAGTGGAGGTGGGACGCTATAAAGGTGTCCCAGAAGAGGACAGGTTATGTGTTCTGTGTAACTTAGGGGTTGTTGAGGATGAGTGTCCTTTTTTGTTTTATTGTTCACTATATCATGATGATAGAACAGTTATGTTTGAAAGAATTCAATGTAAAAAGACAGATTTTTTTTGGATGACTGATGGGGATATGTTGAGGTGGGTATTTGAAAATGAAATCTATAGTTTGGTGAGATTCCTGGAAAAGGCATGGAAACCTAGACAAAACACTCTGTATCTGGACCAGATGATTTGTAATTGTTCTTTGTTTTTCTTTTGGGATGAGTTATGCATTGTATGGTGGTCATGTTCTTGTATGGATGTTGTCAATAGTGTCATATAAGCTTATAAGGGCTGGGCACGTAAGTGTATGACACTTGAATAAAATCAATCAATCAATCACTGTACTATGGTATACTATACTATACTATACTATACTATACTATACTATACTATACTATACTATACTATACAGTCATTTAGCAGACGCTTTTATCCAAAGCGACTTACGATTGAGTACATCAGTGATGCCAACACTGGAGGCAAGGAGCATAAAGTGTCTAGCACACAACAACAGTTGACCTGCCGGGAGCAGGATTTGAACCGCCAACCTTCAGGTCATTGGACGACCTGCTTCTCAGGTAGTAATGTTTTTGTTTATTAACAAAAACATTACAATGTACTTGTTAGGAGGGTTTGTTTGTTTGTTCTGTCTTTAACACCAAAGTCAAAGAGAGGAAACAGGTAGTAGATGCTGTGTACCAAGGGTCATAGAATTTACATGCCAAAGAACAAAGAAGCCAGTTCCCTTATGTATTTGCAATTTTTGGTCCAAAAGAACATATGGATTTCATCAGATTTTATAGAACCTGGTTGACATACAGGTAAACACCCCTATAACTTGAGTCAGTGTTATGCAAAGAAATAATGAGGTCTGACTTCTGAAAAATAAATAATCTTTTTTCGATTTTAAGCGTTGAATAGGAATTTGTCTGCTCTTCCTCAAAACTAGTGTGTTTAGTTAAACATCTGTCCTTGCTTGAATAAAATCATGACAGCCTGTGTTGATGGCAATATAACATTTTATGTTTGTTGTTATGTTGCCTGAGGAAAATCTTTATTTGGCTAAATTGAGCATTTTGAATTCACTTAGGTGTTGATGTTTCTATCACTAAAATATTGTGCAGGATGTGTAACTGTGCATTTCTACCTTGGTAGGAGTGACCTCCCTTTAATAACTGCTTACTTATTTTCCTCTGTGGTGTCCAGTGCAGAGATCATAATAAAAGAGAGACTCCATCGCTGACTGAGGAACTTAAAAAGATTCTCTCTGCTCAGGTAGCCGTGCTGTATGGTTGATGGCTGCAGTTATTCTGAGCAACAGACTGAGCTTTTAGAAACAAACCCAGACAGTCGGGTGGCTGAAGCAGCAGTTTGTGTTACAGAGCAGATTCTCCACAGATTGGCCTGAGTCTCAGCAGACACAGTGGTCGCTGAACTCTGCCTCCATTATGTCAGACAGAAAAGTGTGAATCCTCTCTCGACACCAACAAACACTCAGAGCTATTGAAAGTATTATTTACAGAATCTATGTATTTAAGTGACTCAAGTAATTATGGCTTAAATTAAATTTACAGTTTGGTGACAATTTTCAGTAGCATAGCAACTGTTGTTTATGAATTAGCTTGTATGAACACAGTTATTATAAACTGGACTAAAGTGGATATTTTAACTGCATCACTATGAATTGGATTAAAGTGCCTTGAGGTGACTTATTTCTGATTTGGCCCAATAAATAAAGCTGAATTGAACTGACTCACCTGTGCAATGCATAAAGTCACAAAATTCATCAAGTGCACATCAACACATTCACAAGATCTATCTCAACTAAGAAAACCAAACAAGGGAGTATCTACAAAGTGGCTCATTGTCACAGCATCATTATATAGTATTTTCTTTTTCATTAATGTGTGGTACCTTCAGATTTATTTTGCAACACACTGGAGACCCCAGCTAATGCTTTGAGTGACACGGAGGAGGTAAGTCTGGCTCTCTGACCAAACAGCTCCGACTAGTGGAGCACCTGCTAAATCAAAAAATTAGTGACTTATTGAGAGGATTTTACTTTTATGTGATGACATGTTTCACTTTTACCTTTTGCAATGTTTTCATGTGAATTGAATCAAGCAAAATATGAAGTTTTATGAAAAGAATGTCAAAATGTAAAATGCACAGAATCTATACCAACAATAAATACAACAGTCAAAAGCTTTAAACAAAGCAAAGCATTTTTATTAGAAGCAAAATTCCATTTTGAAATACAAAAAGGCATCATATTGGATTTTTTTAAAAAGAAATGAAAAATCTTACTCTCAACTGATGTTAAGTCAAACCTTGTTTGACTGGTATTTGGCGCAAAAGCATCACAAATTATCTGAATTTGCAATAGTTATTTAGAAAAGCTCACATAAGTTACATCCTGGTTACAGATTTTGAGACAGTTTATCAAACAAACATGCAAGGTACAAAATCATGTTGAAAATGTACAACAGTATGAAAATAACTTACAAGTTCTGCGATAGCCTTACAAAATTGCAAGGATGGCTTAAGATTCACAATGTGACGGAGAGGAGATCACCAATTCGGGGCCTCTTGGACCAGTGTCCTGCAGGTTTTAGATATCCCCCTGCAGCAACACACCACTAATTCAAATTAAGAGACTTGAGCAGAACTTGACAACAAGCTGTCGGATATCCATTTCATTTGCGTCAGGTGTGCTGCAGAAGGGAAATGTCTAAAACCTTCACAGGACATGAAGGCCCAAGAGGTCTGGAGTTGGTGATCCCCGTGACAGAATAAGTCAAAATCCAACATCTTAGTGGGATACTGGTGATGTTCAGACACTGGGTCTGGTGGAAGGAGGTAAATGTTATGACAAACTGGCACTGAAATGACTAATCAGCTACACACCAGGCTAATCTGATCATCAGAAATGAATGGATAGTCATGGATTCTGAAAAACCCAATGAGACATTTTCTGATTATGCCCAATTACTCACACAAGCCAAGTACACTATTACCAGGATAAATCATCATGAGAAAGTCCAAACCTCTTCCTGCCTAGAACTTTAAAATCAAATGAACTTGTGCCAAATTGAACAGACTCTAGCTTTTGAATTAATTACTCATAATGGACTAAATAAGCTTGTGTCAATCTACTCGAGTTTTATCTTTTTAAATCAGCTCATTTTTCCTCTTTTTTTTTGTTTGTTATCAAGTCAAAGTGTTTTGGGTTTCAAATAAGCAAGTTTTGCAAGATTTAGTTGAAGTTGTTTAGATTGGTTTAACAGGAAAATGAGTCCTGAAGTAAAATTATATTACAATCTGTATACTACATTTAAGTCTCTTTACATCTGCTTTCTACAAGCATGAAAATTAACTGAAGCAAAACACACAGATTTCCACTGTAAATGGTGTGTTTGTGTAAAACCATTTAAGAGACGAGTATCTATCTTTACCGAATAACCAAACCAACATTTAAATGAATATTTACAATAACATTCAGGCTAGGCAGATCAGAATTAACTACAGGATTTATTTCCTACACTTCTTCATCAAGCTAAAAGCTGTGGCACACAAAAACCAAAGACTTTCCATACTTGGTTCAACACTAGAGAAATGCTTTTGAGACAGGATGCAGGTGAATCGGTGACAAATAGACACTTCATCTTATTTACATTACAGGATGAGGATGCGACATCGGTATGAACAAACGCAAGCATACTGCAGCCACATGAACCTATGCAATCACACATTGCTCACACCCATTACACATAAAAGCCTTGTCAAAAAGTGGAGACAAAATATGCAAAAGTAATCAGTCATCTTCATTTGAGTTTTACAATTCAGTTTACACTTGATGTGCGACTTTCCCTTCCAGCGCTTTTCTACACCCACACAGAGCCAAACATAGTCGCCCTGCAGGAGCCACGCTGGATGTAAACAGCAAAAGCTAACATGGAAATTACAAGTGCACTGAAGGTGAAGGTGAAAGGAGGGAGGCTAATAACGTTGCCTCACCTGGTTCAAGGTCTATATATTAAAAAGGTCAGATTACAATTAGCAGAAACTGAATCAGAGAGCCCAGAAAAATCACTGTAAGTTCAGTGCTTACCCGCATGTCCTCTGTGATTGTTCAGCTTTAGTTTAGTTAATCATCTGGACCTGATTACATACAGACCTTGACCTGTTAAAATGAGCTCAGCTTAGCTCGATCTACCACTAGTTGTTTCCCCGCAGGGCTCCCTGAGCAGCAGAGGAGGCCACTCCAGTGGCAGTTGTTTGGAAGGTTTTATTGGTGAAGACTCCTTGTGAGAATTCCTGCTGGGCTTTCTGGAAGCTGGCCCCAGTGCGGCGGTACATGCTGTGGACCTGAGGAGGACACAACACTTCAATCTTAATAATCTCCAACACAATAAGGTATCTATAGAAAACTTGTTTAGAATAACTATCTACAATGAATACAGATTAAGGCCACATGAATAAGAGGAGTCACATTATGTTAAATCTTAGTCGAATCTTCCCCACCAAAAAAAATGAAACTGAAGTCCAAATCATAATTTTAAAATCATAATCTGAACTAATACATAAAACTAAATTCTTACACAAGTAAATCTAACTCTCAAATTGAAATGAAAAAATCTTTACTCGTACCATCTTGAGCATGATGACAGATATCACAGCACATATAGTGAAAAGGATGGCCACTATGATCATGATGGCTCCTGCTGCCTTGTTGGTACTGATGACAGTGAAGGCAGCGATCCAGCCACTAGAATAAACAAACATGTGGTGTAAGTTTATGTTACGATTAGCATTAGTTTACCAAAAAGTCATCTTCAACAGTGTGAAAGATTTGCATGCAGTATACATGATTGTTTTGATGTTAGATCCGGGTGAGAAGAAAAAAATGTTAAAGATGCAGCATGAAAAGTGGAGGAGTTTCAAATGAATATAGAAATAAAAAAATAAAAAAAGCACACCTCTAAATTTGATCGGCAGTTAATTAAAGGGCACATTCAGCTCTACGCACACATTTCAGGCTAAATGTAATGTCCAACACACATGAGGCAGAATTAAAAACAAATATGTAACAAAAAACAAATGATTGACAGTTAACATAAATGCGATTAAAGTGAAGAGACTTTAGTTTGATAAAAACAGCAGAACTGATGTTATCAAAGTAGAACTGAGCTTGGCGTTTACTCGGCCAGACACTTATGTACACGTCACATATTTCATGGAGTTGCGTTTATCCCATTTAGTCATTATGCAAGCATGTACAATTTTTAGACGGTCAACTAAATTATTTTCAAAAACAACTTTAAATCAAACTGCTAAGGCGTGCCATTTATTTTCTCATTTTTCTATATACGATATTGTCACTCAAACAAACTCTGAAATGAAACTTAATTTGCTTTTTCTAAGCCAAAACACAAATTTAAAAGAAATAAAATTAAGAAAAGAACAAAAGAAGAATGAATGTTGGGAGGAAGAAGAGACAGTGAGCAGCAGAAACTTACAGGGTTACCAGCAGAAAGAGAGACTGAAGGATGGAAAGATTCTGTCAGAAGAGAAGAAAGAGTGCAGAGAATGAAGTGAAGAAGAAATAGGAGTGAACAGTAAGATGCAGAATTTCAGGAATTTAAAGACAAGAAACCACAAGCAAAGAGAATATAGGTTTCAGTCAGTCAGCAGAGAATGAAAATATCGTGAATGCATCGATAAGACGATGTGGTCATCTGTTTCAGTGTTATTGGGGTCTGTGTAAAGTTGCACGCTAATTAGAAGAAAAAAAAACCCATTGCCCTCATATTTATCATTGGACACAACATTCAAGCCACTGGAGTGAAATGCAGCATGAAAGACATGACTCACCTGTTGCCCCACTTGGGGATGCCCACAGCCTGGATGATGAAAATCACCACTTGGCAGAAAAACACAAAGAAGAAGAAGAAGAAGCTGAAGGAGCTGTCAGTCCTAAACAAATAGAAAAAAACAAACAAAAAACAAAACACAATCAATGCATTGAAACTCTACTGTATGTTACAAGAGGCTTTGCTTTTAAATAACAACTAAAGTCTGTATCTTGTTAAGTGCTTCCATGCACTCAGTGAAAGTCTTAAATGTTACAGCACTGACATATCTCACTAATAAAGGAAGTAGAACTGCACTAAATATTTTACTGGTCAATTGGCATTAACTATTTTGCTCACTAAATATTCATTCTAACAGTTTTGTGTGGGGAAAAAAAATGGACTTTTCCAGCTTCTAGTACTTAAACATTTGATCAGTTATCTTTATTATTCTATTTGATGATACAAATCAAAGTCAATATATTTCAATTTTGGATTGTTGGTCTGTCATTTTTCAGACAGTCAATGGCCAAGCATAAACCCATCTAAAAATTTTTTAAACAGTTTTGAGATTGACAGTTTCCTGGTAGTTACTTCAACCTCTTCTCATCCTAGTTAAATTCAGTTTCTTTAAACACAAATTTAATTATGAATAAATATAATCAAATCACCATCTACAAACACTTTGTCAAGTTGAACGTGACAGAAAAAAGATTTTTTTACAACAGGCCACTCAATCTAACAAAATAATGTTTCTTATGATTAATGAGTGACTGAAATGTTTTCATAGTGTCTGTACATTCACTGACCACTTCAGTAGATACACCTGGTGAATTACTTGTTAAAACAAAAAACTAATCAGCCAATCATAGGGCAGCGACTCAATGTATTTAGTTATGTAGACGTGATCAAGTTGACTTGATTAAATTCAAAATGAGCATCAGAATGAGGAAGAAAGGGGGTTCATGTGACTTTGAATGTAGCATTACTGTTGGTACAATAGGCTGGTCTGAATATTTTAAAAACTGCTGATCTACTGGGATTTTCACACATAACCATCTCTTGGGTTTACAGAAAATGGTCTAAAAAAGAGAAAATATCCAGTAAGCAGCAGTTTTCTAGACCAAAATGCCTTTTTGATGTCAGAGGAGAATGGGCAGACTGGTTCAATATGATAAATAAGTAACAGTAACTCAAACAATCACTCACTGCAACCAAAGTATGCAGAATAGCATCTCTGAACACACAAGATGTCCAGCCTTAAAGTAGATGGGTTACAGCAACAGAAGACTGCACTGGATGCCATGTGTGCTAGCTAAGAACAGGAAACTGAGGCTACAATTCACACAGGCTCAACAAAATTCTACAACAGAAGATTGGAAAAACGTTGCCTGGTCTGATGAATCTCCATTTCAGTTGCAACATTCAAATAGTAGGGTCAGAAGTTAGTGGAAACAACATGAAAGCATGGATCCACCCTGGCTTGTAACAATGGTTCAGGCTGCTGCTGATGGTGTAATGATGTGGGGGATATTTTCTTGGCACAATTTTGAGCCCCTTAGTACCAACGTGGCATGGTTTAAACACCACAGCCTACCTGAGTATTGTTATTGACCATGTCCATCCCTTGATGACCACAGTGTACCATCTTCAGATGTCTACTTCCAGCAGGTTAATGCACCATGTCACAAAGCTCAAATAATCTCCAACTGGTTTCTTGAACACAACAATAAGTTCCAACGGTCTCTGTAGTCGCCAGATCTCAATCGAGTGGAGCACCTTTGGGATGTGGTGGAACGGGAGATTCTCATCATGGATGTGCAGCCGACATATCTGCAGCAACTGTGTGATGCTATCATGTCAATATGGTGCAAAATCTCTGAGAAATGTTTCCAACACCTTGTTGACTCGATGACACCAAGAATTAAGGCAGCTCTGAAGGTAAAAGGATGTTAAACTGGACACTAGCAAGGTGGACCTTATTAAGTGCCCCCTACGTGTACCCAGGTGATGTAAAAGTCTAACTCGTTCTCTGCTGGCTCTGGGCAGCTACAAAGGCCACATTCACAGTACAGCACTTTTCTTGAAGCGAGACTCACTTGAAGGCTTTGTATACGGGCCGGTACCAACAGAGGAAGGAGCAGGGAGTGAAAAGGATGAGCCAGAGAATAGAGAGGCCAAAATCCACACCATAGGCTGCATCAGTGGTGAAGTAAGCCAGGCACGCCAACAAGTTGAGAAACAAAGTCATACAGCTGACTGAAGGAAACAGTGAAAAGAGGAAAGAGTTTACAATTGTAATAATAACAGTATCTCCATGTGTGTAGTAGATTGTGATAATTCTACTAATTTCAATAAAATACGTTAATAAATTTGGCACTGAATGAGATCACCCTGGTGCCAAGTTGAGGCTTCCCTAAAACTGTGATCTACTTACACATCCAGAGATAGTATATCATTTTGCAGACTCGTTGGTATTCTGCAGGGATTTCCTCTGAGAAGTCCTGATAAAAACACGGTTTGATGGGGAAGCTCTTGGGAAGTGGAGGCCAGTTATTCTCTTTACCTGTCGAGACAAGAGGCAACATCAGCTCCGCTTGTCTTCTATGCAATTCATCCAACACTGCGGAGGGAGGGAAGCTAGTTCTGCAAAATCATGATGGATAGAAGTAAAAGTGCTGAAGTACTGATACTAAAACTAGGGCCCTGAGAGTGGTACAATACATTCAGGTGACGCATTTATTCAAGTGTGTGGGAGTTGGACTCCAGTAAGTTAGATAATGATACCGCTTTGGCTGTGGATTAGCACAGTACAGTGCTGCACACACCAACACAAGCATGTGTAGGTTTTAAACAGACATAGGGAAAAATGTATAATCCAAATGCTGCAGCATGAAAATGCTTGGAACTAATTCAGAAATAAACTCACCAAACAGCAAATAACCCAAAGATAAAAAGGTCATATCTGAACTATCAGGAGGTTTTGTAATTCAATGGTAAGTATTTGAATACTTCATGAGTTTTTAGGTCAACCACATGGCACCTTTCAGAGCTGCTTATGTAGATACAAGAGCAATTTTCACAACCTGAATGCAAGGATGCAGCATGTTACAACCTCCTCTTTGATGCATATTGCACACACTGCACAATGTTTTCCTGTCTCAGTAAGTTGTTCTGCCTGCGATACTACTGCAGGGAGGGGCTGTCTAATGACCTGTCGGGCCTCTGCTCTGTAGCTCCTGCTCCCTGCGGTCCAGCTCGGTAGCTTTTCTCTCCAGCTCCTCCTGCTGCCTCAGCAGGTTCGCCTGAGCTGCTGCAGCAGACGCCTTGAAAAGAAAGGAGAAAAAAATATGTATATATAAGAGGGTCAAAAACATTTGACTCCACAAACACAGTAGATGTACAGAAACTCATATTGGTGAAAAACCATGAGGAAACCCCAATACTCTGAAACGATGCAGATTGAGGGCCTCATGAATGCTGAAAAAACAAAAACTTGTTTGACTTCACACATGAGCCTAGGTTAAAGTTTCAGTGGTAGTGCTGGGACTGTCAGTTGTTACAGAAACTGCATGTAGAGAGAATTAAAGGTGTTTATAAAGAAAAAGCTTTAAGAAAGCAACACTTAATAGAGGCTTAATGGTTGATTTGGCCACAATGACCATCAGATGTCTGACTTGGCAGAAAAAGGGAGGACAAACGTAATTAGTAATGCTACTCATAAATATTTGTGAAAGAAAACAAGGAACCTCATTATAATGATATGTTAAATCAAAAAAATTTTTGTTTAGCTACAGACATCCTCAGCTAACAAACCATCAGAGGAGATGGTGCTGGGAGACAGAGTGGCTATACTGCTCTTATCTAGAATTTCTCTCAGGGGATTAACAAAGAACATTCTATTCCATTTAGACACATCCAGTTTAGTGCTAGGCATGTAGAGCACAGAAGTCTAAAATAAACAGAGTTGGGTAAAAGTGCCAGATGACGTTTGGTTTTTTCATATTCAACACTTACAAAGTTAAGTTGTCTCATAATAAATTTTCATTTGATGGAAGTCGTCCAGGAGGGAAGAACTGTAAACATTACATTGTTGTATGTTGTTTTATTTCTCACTTGCTCTCTTTGTTAACTGTGTGTAACTGGAAATCCATTGTCATCTTATGTTTATGTAGAGAAAAACTGAAGCTGCACCAACTATGTGGAACAATTACAGAGCGTTAAGAAAAATATACATAGATAACACATGAATAGGAACATGGCAGCTGGAGGCAGTCTGCCTCTGTCTTCACCAAAAACCTGGAACAGTTTTTTTCTAGTAACTGGTGAAGAGAGTATGTGTTCTCACCCGTGGACTGGGCTCTGTTGACGGCTGCAAAACAGCAGGCTGGTGGGGAGAGGTGGAGGCTGGGGTGGTCTGAGCAGCTAGACCATCCTGATAGCCAACAAAAACAAATTATTAAAAGGCAATGATGAGGACCAATGACCAGTAAAACACAAACAAGAAAATGAAGAAAAATGAAGTGAAGACTTAAAAGACAACGGTAAGAACAAAGAGAGGAAAAGTTACAATGAGCAGGATGCACAACAAATAAGAACCTGAAAGAAAACGGAGCAGGAAGACGGAAAAAAGAAACAATGATGTGCAAACTAATAATAGGCCAATAAAAAGTTAACCTCTGAGAAAAGGGGCAAGAGGAAAAATCTAAAAGGAAAACAACCAGAACAAACTAAATATGAACAAGACTAATCATTTTCATCTTATTCAATGAATGGCATCATAAATGTAAATAAAACACAAAACATACCTTTAAGTGTAATCAGAGGCAAGACAACAAATGATAAATACATTCTCTATACAGTAGATGCTCATTTTGAATATGTCAGGAAGCTTTTCTTTTTCACTGACATGTTCGGACATTTCTCTATTGGAAATCACTGAATAGGTTTGTTTGTCAGTAAATACAGTTTCTTGAATAAGCCAGACATTAAAGCTAAAACTAAACAAATAAAAGAAAAATAAAACAACCCAACATGAACAACATTCAGATTCAACCTTCTCTGGGTTCAGTCTCATTGATGATCACCTGAGGCAAAATAAAACAAAATTTCTGTGTTTTTTTTGATTGTTTTATATCATTGATACAGCTTCCTCCAGGCTAGAGAGGAGATGTATTATCTGGCTTGTTATCAGCAGACCGTTAAAAGCCTGCTGATTATGGAGCTGGTTTCTAAATACATTGGGAGAAGATTAATTACACAGATTACTAACGTGTGGGAATGAGATCAGTCATGACCGCACGTTTATAATGCGTCCGCAACTTGCACAATATCTACCTATTGTTTTTGCTTCAATCTGTGCGTCTTAAGCCCCCAAATAGGTGTCTTAATAATTACGACACTGCACTTAACTACAAGAGATTGCAGGATGTCATTGTAACAGATCATCTTGTTCTAAAATATTTAGGGTTTGTCGAGTGTGACACTTCCCTCCAGGGTTACCATAGTGTAGGCAGACTTTTGCTTTTTTTTTTTTTTTACATTTGTAGTTTTTGGGGAACAATTAAGTGGTAGAGCCACCATTGAATGGTCTACCTGTTGTCAGGTATCTGTTGTTTTGTAGCAAACTATTCAGTTAGGTGACCCCAGTGTACTCGGTTATATCATTATAATTCATCCCAAGATCAAAATCAAATTAAATCAAAATCACCTGTTAAATAAATGTTATAGACATTGATTCCGACACATAATTAACACATGGCTAGGAGTTAATCATCTCGTTCTCACAGGTAAGTTAGTAGTGTGTGTGGTTAATGATTAACAAATTTTCTATTGATGTCACCAGACAGGATCTGTAGATTTCAGATCACTTTGCAGGATAAAGTTCCAGCTTATTCTATTTATAACCAACACATTTTTTTCAAAACTAATTCTCAGTTCTATTATGTTCTCTTTGTACTACTCTCCATTAGACATAAGGCATGTGTACAAGGTTTAAATTATTTGCCAATCATTACATTTTGTTTTTAATTTATGTTTTAACCTTTTCTGGAACAACCAACTATAAGCAGAGGAACTAAGAGGTTGAAAATCAAGCAAACAAAGGAAACAAATTATAAGAGTTTTAGATGGCTTACATTGGACTGGGGAAAAGAGTGGTACTCGTCAACTGGTTCTATGGTAGAGTTGGTCACTTGAGTGACGGAAGGATCCTGAAAAATAATTAAACATGTGTTATCAACTTATTATCATACACCAACAAGATACACCGATGCAATTTGTTTTCCTGGAGACTTGCGATACAAACTGCAGGAAAAATAATCTGATGTTAGAGTTGATTCTTGGTGATCTATTCAAACAGTACTTTTTGTTGTGTTGTTGTTGTTTTGTTCTTTACAAAAGCCTACAAATGTCAGTGTTTTAAAAACACATAAATGAAAGAAACTTGGATAGAATTGCTATCGTTCATTTATAGAAATGACATAGTAATTCTGTTTCTTTCATTTATATATAAATATATACTCTTTTAAGTTTGGTGAGCTGCTAGCAAAGGGTAGTTATAAATCTGCTGCTGTTAGCACAACACCTGTTTAATTTCTTTAGATGTCCACTGCTTGACTTCTGAAAACACACACAAAAATATTCACAGCTGTTTATCTAATCTTCAGGCGAACTCTCCACCAGACGTTTTATCATTTCCTGAGACACTGAAGGTAAAAGTCAGACCAGACCATCTGATTCCAGGGTTTACCTGGAGTCATTAAATGAAGCACAACATCCGGCTGCTATAGCATGACCTCTAGAGCTCCTGATAAATCCTTACCTTAAAAAACCATTGGCAATCATTAAATGACTTCAGTGGGTTCTGTTTGATCAATACGCTTAAAATCACTTTCGCTGTCTGCCAAGTCTGAAAAGTCTCAGAAGAATTAAGTTCAGATCAGAATTCCAGACATTAAAGTTTCCACAAGGAAATCAAAAGTCTGTGTTATGAGCTAAAACAACAGCACATAGAAACATAGATATAACTTTAATGTCTGTTCCATAGTAAAAAGAGACATTTGTTATTGATACGGCTCTATTACATCAAAAACCATTCTAAAGAAGACCTTCATAGCAACAAATAATCAGGAGAACCACACAGTAAAAACACAGAAAAAAATAATTGGTAATAATAATAATAATAATTATAAAAGAGAACATTGCACTTTTCTTACTGGAATCTTCCTATAGAAGAAGTGAGCTATGAAACCATGATCTAATGTAACTTATTGCAAGACAGTGGATAATGGAAACATGTAATATTGATTTTTCACAATTACATTTTATAGATCAGATAATCAACTCATTGGAAACAAATTGAAATAAAACTTCATAAAATTGCAGACCACCAGACAGAAATAATTTTTTGTTTGAGTGGGTTCCTTCCAGCTACCCTGCTTTTAGTAATGTCTCATGTAATCTTTAAATGAGTCGATCGTAATCCAATCAGATTCTTTCAATATAAGCAGGTTCTTTAGTTAGGTTTGCGGCATTTCATATATTGTAGAATGTTGAGGGGGGGGGGGATGATTAACTATTTTGGTGCCCTTTTGTGATTTGTGGTGTAAGTGGTTCTTCTGATGTCTTTGTCTCACCAGTGTAGCTCTTCAGTAAAAAAAATAAGCTGTGAAAATCACTGATCAAAGACATTAAAAGTAAACAAAAAATAGATTTTTGTTCCTGTATCTGCTATGTTGAAGACTAGAAGTGTCATAGAGGCTATGACTTTAAAGTTAACACACACTGATCTGTTAACACTGGCTGCACCAATCAACACAAGTGGCAGTGTAATACTGTAACAATAACAAGACTGAGCTGCCGACTGATACACCTGCCTGTTAATCCACCGAGCATGCTCAGGCACAGGTCAATACTCATTATTATAAATAAATAAACGAATGAGTGATAAATAAATACCGGTAAATAAATAAATGTTTTTTTTTCTTTTTTTAAAGGGGGGGGGGGGACAAATGATTACTTGGCTTTGGACTTTAGAGTAAACAACCAACCTAAGAAGCAGGTCTTTGGATTAAGTTTCACAGAGTTAAAATTGCCACACAATGCATATCATAATAAACTTCAAGGCACCCTCCTTTAAAAAAGAAACTAAAATAACTAAATTTATATTTCTATGGCATAGCCATAGTGACCTTCCCACATTATCACACACTGAAATGTATCAACAAATACACGCCACATGGTAGTCAATAATGTTAGAGTTGTTATAATGTTATTGCATCTGCCATCTATGCAGATATTATTTGGATTATTGCAGGACTTTAATGTGATCTGTAAGAAATATATAGAATCACTGATCATATGACATACTAGCGAGTGTCAGAATTTCTTCTATAATACCGGACAAATTGATTTCTCATCCTTTAAAATTGGGACACAACAAGAAGCTCACATGACAATCCAAAACGTCACTTGCTGGCCGTGTGACCAAAAGTATGAGCTCACTATCATCCGCACTTGACACACCTGTAAACATTCCCAGCAGGAAAAAAAAGGGGGAGGCATTTTACTAATCTCATTCTTTAACACTTGGTAAAATGGATCATGTGTGTGTGTGCGTGTGTGCGGGGGTGGGGGGTGGGGGGGGGGGGGGAGTCGGCTGGATGAACAATTAAACCTGCCGATACATTTTTCATAAATAACTTATTAATTTTCATGTTGTTAAAGCGCAGGCCTTTTGTTTGAAGTGGAGATGAGTCTTTTATGCAAAATATGCTTACATAATATGTCAAGGCAACAAAAAATATTCTGCTGGGCCAACACTGAGGGACTGCTTGTGTCTTTTGATTGCATAGGTCAGACAGCTATGAATAAAGAAGCTGACAACTGCCATTAAGCCTCTATTAAATAAGGACAAAGCTGAGACATGTCAAAACAAGACACAATGACTCTCAGAACAACAGCAAAGTGTTGAGGTTGGGGACATAAAAGTAGTTCTCCACTGATAATTGTGTACAGATTTATACGGATAAAAGCTGGAAAAAACAGGGAGTCCAACATACAAAGTATGCACAATTAAATTTGGGATCAAATCAGCAGATATATTGACTTACACATCTCTGTACCAGGAAACAGGACTTGCTTTTGATAATTGCTCTTTGCTTAGGTGTGGCTGTTGCTTCCATTTCATAACTGCAGTAAGATATTACCAGGCTTTAGCTGCACTTCACATTGCATACCACCGCCCTGCAGAGCTACATTAGACAGACACATTTTTTTTTAAAACACCACATGTTCAATTTCTCGATGACTATTAACTTCAAGTGTGCACAATTTCCATGTAATTTTTTCAGGATGGCAACACAACAACTATTCTTGATACGACAACAAACAGCAGGCTTGTGTGAATATAATAGCTTAGAAGTGCAGTGATCTGCACCTTATAGCACTGGCAGCTGGCAGGGTAGTTTTCCAGCCCCTTCCACACCCATCAAACAAACAGTGGCCACCTCTGTCATCGCAGCTATTGTGCATTTGACATTATTAAGTATGACTCAGTACTTCTGTAAAAGTTACTCTCATAATGTCACAGAAGTCAAAGAATAGTTTTCAGAAAAATGCTACATTTGTGCAAGTTTGTGTGAAACATTGCTGCCTTTTGGTTCAGAGTTTTTTGTTTTACACTCAGTCTCAGCAACATTCCAAATTCCTGTTTAGGATGAACATGCCATGTTAAACAAATCTATCAAAGCTAGTTCTTTATAGATATATCCAGCAAATTTTCATCTTTTCTATTTTATATTACAAAATCAAGATAAACGGCTTTGTCATGACCACAAAAATGTAGGTTAATATATTTACAATTTCACAGATATAAAATCATAAATGCATGTCTCATATTTTGTAAAAAAAAAAATACACATGGTATGTGTGTATAGTCAGGTGTCCAAACGTGCATTTTTAATGGAAAACTGGGAAAACGACTGTACCTCTTTTTATGTAATTTAGCAAATAGTTAAAAAAGAAAATGGTTACATTAAATTGTGTGTATATGTGGGTTGAAGTTATGGGTAAATGAGTATTCTTAGAGACATAAGAGTTAATAGGCAGGAAATGTTTAGCAAAAAGACAATAAATTTAGGATTCAAAGCTTTTTGGAGCTCACCTAGAACTCTAAATAACAAATGAATTCTGTCTTGAAAAGTCAAATTATTCACAGATTGGATTAATAATGTAATGTCTGGTACATTTCAAATCAATAAATACGTTTTAAATAGTTTTCCATGTACACTGAGTAACGTTTTTTGACACTAGGTTAGCCACTAATGTGGACAAATTGGTCAAATGTTCTACTTATAATTACACTATTATCAAACACAGCAGGTCAGGTGTATTTATGACAAGTTATCTCAGTTCTGTTCGTTTTTACACTAACACGATGAAACTACGGGCACTCGTGCAGTGACTGCACTTGCAGGCTACAACCTGCTAACAGTAATAAACAATTACAGAACTTCAAAATAGTCAAAAGCCACGGTCACTATATCAAACATACACAAAGGCGCAACTTTTCTTCGTATACTGAAAAGATAGAATTGGTTTGACACACATTCCTAGTTGGCTACAGTTTAACTTCCTGAAACTTAACGCTCATGTTTAACTGCCTTCCTTTACCAACACAGTGCGTTGATTGGTTAAAAATCTGTCAATCTTCTCATTTTGGCAAATAGCTTTCAGCAGCGGAGTACTTGGTCCCGCCTTCAAATCCACCCAACAAGTTTCCTGGCGTGCTGGCTACCTTTTAACGAATGACATGTCAGCAGCCAGCCTCGAAAGTTTCTTACAAAAGAAAAGTAAAAATATTAAACTATCCACTTACGTTAAATGGGTTGACGTTGACAGGCTCTGCGAACGGGTTGTTATCAAATTCCGACATTTTATAACGGGCAGCGAGATGTCCTATGCTGTCTGAAACTGGAATCAACAACAAACTTTTCTTTTCCTTCAGCTGCCTGCCTTAGCCACTTCCTCGAATGACGTTGAGAGCGCAGGCGCACTAAGCTAGTTGGACAATGACATGCGCGTCACTCGTTAACGTAGTGAAAGCGCGCCACCTGCAACTCCTCAGGAAATGCTGACAATAAAAGATTACTTCAAATTCATTTGGTAATAAATTCTTTAAATATTTTAAATACTTGTTAGCGCAAAAGCGGTGGAAAATTACTTTAAAATGTACAGATAATTTGTTACCCCAAACATATTATTTCATATGTTCTGAACATTGCATAAATTAATTTGTATTATAGATTTTTTTTAACTGCTTGGTTGTATTATATATATATATATATATATATATATATATATATATATATAAGATCTTCACTTATATGTTCTGGCCTGGTGCCACCGCAAACTCTCTCCACCTATTTATCTGTAACAAAACATGAAACTTTCACATGAAAAAATTTTCATCATAACAGTGGATAAAGATAAGTGAAGCATTAAATCAATCATTTAGTTCAGTGTTTCTCAATCCCAGTTCTTAGGTACGAGTTCCCTGCATGTTTTAGATGTTTCCACAATTGAATACACCTGGCTGCAATGACTGGCTCATTAACAGGCTTACATCAGGTGTATTGGCGTAGGAAAGGCAGTGGTACTTGAAACACTGATTTAGTTTATTTGTTTAGGATCTTATCTTAGATAAGAGGAGATCCAAAGAGTTAACATTAACAAGATGTTCACTTTTTGTAAAGTGTGTTGTATAATGAATGTGTCCCTCAGGATGAATATAGTAGAAAACCTGTACTATAAACTGGGATAAATGTGATAAAAGTACAAATTATTTTGATTTAAATTTCACTATTCTCTTTTAGTTTGTTTTTCCAGAAGTGTGTTAACTGATTTTAATTGAAAACCTGAACTCTTGTATACCTATAGGCAGGGGCGTAGCAAGAAATTTTGGGCCCTATGTACAAACCTTCTTGGTAGGCCCCTATGCAGAGTTGATCAATAGTTCTCATACATACCTTCCCCACGGTATAAGACAAAGATAATAAATATAATCTTAGTTTATCCTCCAAAAAGCCGAATGGCTTCTCTGGCCGTAGTCCTGGATCTTGTTGCAGACATTTCTAGATCACTTAGCCTCTCACTGTGTTCCTGTTTCTCTTCTGTCCTCTCCTCAACCTTTTCACTACCTTCAGAGCAACCTTCACTTTCCATTTCTTAACTTGCATCTTCAATCTCGCTCTCTCTGCTACGAGGCTGGACCCCATATAAGCTAGATAGATACAAGATTATCTTAACCAGCTTATAGCATAAAATACAATAGAATAAAAGCTATGTGATGGAGGTGTTACTATATACTATAGGTATATCCTCAGTGCTGTATGATGATGGAGGGCTAATACTGATGAATTACAATGTTACACTGATACTGAAAGGTTCAAGACTGCTATGTAATAAACCATTGCCAGACTACACCAACAAGCACACGAGTCATGTTTTTTATTGTACCTCCTGTATTACTGTAAAAATATTCTACTCTGTATCTAATAACATGCAAGCATGACAGCTTTATGATTCATGGCACTCCCTTGTTTTTCTAGTTAATGCACTGAATGAAGTAATTCAGTAATAATTATAAGACTGCCCTGTCTTCAAAGTAAGATATTTTTATAAGGTTTTAAATATGAGTCATATGCAACAGTTGGGATGACAATAATAAGATTCTGCCTTATTCATCATTCATTATGGCCTTAAAGTTGGAAAATCCTCCTCTATTTTATTTGATTAATTAAAAAATTTTGATAGATCATTTGTTATCAATATTTCAGTTTTGGGTGTCTGATGCATTCAGTTTTTCAGGCAACGTGATGATAGGGGCATCTTCACAATCCTGAAATTACAAGGAATCCATTGATACTAAATATGCCATGATTGATCACTGGGAAAGGGCTGAAATACTGATACAAAGTTAACTAGTTTTCTATCATGAGGTCCAGAAAAATCAAATGATTTGCAGTAATAACTTTTTATTTCTGATGGTAAGTAATCTGTGTGTCCTTAAATGTATTCTAACATGCTGCCTTCAATTTCAGACACATGCTGATAACAGCTCAAACTGTGTGTTAGTTCAGGTGCTGCTCACCTCTCCTCTAAGAAATTAAGCTGATTTAGAAGCTGATTTTCACTTTATTTTCTTACACTATGTTTATCTCTCCCTTTTCTGATATCCAGACTTCACTTTCTACAGGACATATATGACTTTCTCCTCTGGCTGTCTGGCTGCACTCTGCTGTAGCTACTTAATTGAACCAAAAAGTGCAGGTGTAGACTAAACCATTTACCACAATTTTAGAGGGATGATAGGGCCCTCAATGAAGACAAAACTGAAATAATACTTTTTGGAGCCAAAGAAGAAAGATTAAAAGTCAGCACTCAGCTTCAAAGAGCTAAGTTAGAAACCACCAACAGAGCCAGAAACCTGAGTGTAGTCATGGACTCAGACCTGAAATTCAGTAGTCACATTTAGACAGTTGTGAAGTCAGCCTATTATCACTTAAAGAACATATAGAGGATTAAAGGACTGATGTCTCCACAAGATTTAGAAAAACTAAGTAGACTAGACTACTGTAACGCTGTCCTTACAGGTCTCCCTAAAAAGTCCATCAGACAGCTGCAGTTAGTCCAGAA
>JBBBVU010000010.1:13654346-13673652 GCA_037177055.1 Atherinosoma microstoma
TTCAGCCTTTTATGATAACAAGTGATATTTTCTCTGAGGGTTTCTTTCTTTCTTTATTCATTTTTGTTGTTTATTTTTTGATAATACTTTTGTTTTTAATTCTTTTTAATGCTTTCTGCATCCCGTAATGTTTCTAATGTTTCTATGTAAAGCACCTTGAATTGTCTTGTACATGAAATGTGCTATACAAATAAACTAGCCTTGCCTTGCCTCAAAGAACATCCATCATTGTCTATGCAGAATTCTGCCTCTTCATTCAGGCAAACTGACTTTGATTTTGACCTGAATGAGTTATAAATGTAAAAATGAAACACAAAAAAAAACCTGTAATTCCAGGAGTTTTAAGGGGCCCCACTTGCAGTGGGCCCTAGATAATCAGTAAACGGTACCCCCCCCCCCCAAATACCGACCCAGTCCTAGCCCCAGCCTTTATTTTAGGACCATTTGCGGAATTCGTGCATCTTGGTTTTGAACACTAATAAGTCACATTTCTGTACTTTTTTTTAGTGTAAGTAATACATTTCAATAATGATAATATATTTCAATAACTTGAGTTGATTTTCCTTATTTAGGAATTGAGTTGAATTAATGTCGGGGAAAAAGAAAAAAAATCTGATAAACACTACGAAGCCGTTCGTCTAGCAGTGACGTCACCACGGTCTGACAGCCGACGTTGCAGCCATGGAGGAAGTGAGAGGTGAGTGAGATTTTCTCATTCATAGCTGCTTCAAATAATTTATTCCACAGATACATATTGAGGCGGCTATTTCTGCAACCGTTTGTTTCCTTCACGCGACACCAAATGCAGGTTAACAGCGGGATGAAATGCAACTAGAGCTTGTTTTTAACGAGCGTCCACTTCGTTGTTTCAGCCGGTGTGGTGTTTGTTTAATGAGAAGCTGGTATAGCCTTCTAAAGCGGCGCTGTTAGCACTTGGGCTAAAACAAAGAAAAGAAAGAAGAAGTAGTCTTTCGACTGCAAATAAAACCTGAGAAGTTTAATTACATTTTACTGAAAAGGGCGAGCACAGTATCGTCCATGTAAAACGTGCTTAGTGTATGTGTTTCAGCCAGTGAACGTTGCATCGTCAGCTGGCCGGTGTGCTGCCAAATAATGTATCCCCAGCGGGATGTGATCCCTCTTAACACGTTTTAGGAGTGCATCTATTTTATTAAAGCCATGGGGGTTATTGAGTTCTGTTAAAATATGGAATAAAGTCCATACCTTTAATAAAGACAGCTTACAGTCTTGCTTTCTAGTCGCCATGTATTAAGTCTAAAACAGCCTCATATAAATCTACCTCTGTTAGGCTATTTAGCCAATAGCATTTGAAATGGGGAATTTGAAATGTATGAATGGAAAAGAATTACAGATATAATTGAAGATTACACATATCTGAATATTATGACATGATTATTGTAGGGTTTGTTGCAGCACTGTTTATATTAAACTGCAAAAGGACTCTGCTTGGTGTGTCTAGTGCAGGGGTAGACAAGTTTGGTCCTAGAGAGCTGTAGCCTGCAAGTTTTGGATGTTTCTCTACTTCAACACACCTGATCCAAATGAATGAGTCACTGAGCAGAACTTGATAAGCGGCGGGATCTATTTAATTTGAATCAGGTGTGTTGGAGAAGGGAAACATCTGAAACCTTCAGAACTGCAACTCACTATAGGACCAAACTTGCCTATCCTTAGTGCGTGTGCACCTGGCCAAGGGTAGACAAAAAGGAATGTATTCTTTGGCTTTCAGAATACATTATATTAGATTCAGTTTTGCATTCACTAAATCATATACTAAATATTTCCTCTTCAGTGTTTCCCCTGACCTGTCCCGTACAAAATTATGCGTGGGGGAAGGTTGCTCTGGACAGTGAGGTAGCCAAACTGGTGGTTGGTGGAGACCCACTTGCAGTCATAGAGGACAATAAACCCTATGCAGAGGTAAGATCCAGGATCTATCTAATGTCAGACAAACTGTACTCTTGAGAAGTAAAATATTTTCTCTCTCTCTCTCTCTCGTAACTGCGACAACCACATTTTGTTGCTAATGTGATGATTTTCTTCCTCCACATGATCAGATTTTCCTTTTGTTTTTTAAATCCAACTTGTGCACTGATATAAACAATTATGTAGAAAGATAATTTATTGTTCAAATAATTGACTGATTGAGATAAGTCCATTCTAAAAAGATATGACAGGGTGCACCACTTTGTATTTAATGAATTTTTACAATTTTGAGTCTTCACACTTGACAAAGTTTTACATTCCTTTTAGAATCCAGGGCAAATATGATACAACTTTCTTCCATAAAATGGAGATCACATAGTTTGTGTTTACTATTAGCATTACTCAGAGGGAGAAGTTGTGGAGGAATTTACATTTTATTTAAGGTGGGGTATGGCCCAACACAGGCCAGAGTAACTTGGATTTTTATTCAGATTTTGACCTGGATCCAGTATTTATTTTTTAATCAACTCTGGAGCAATGCCGACGTCTCAGACCGTTGTTCCTCAGCATGTTGGCAGGGGGCTTTCTCTCTCCATGCTCCTCAAAAGTCTTTATTTAGCCACAGCTGTTCTGCAGGCTTTACAATGAAGGTCATCAGTTCGTGTTTATGACTGTGGTGACATTTTCACATTATGCAAGCCACATTGTTGTTGGTGATCATGTTAGTTTTCATGGTAATCTGCAACAGTGGTCTGGAAACCCGTGGTACATTAATGTGATGTGATATTAAGCATGTCTGATAACCTTTGTCTTCTACAAATGTGACGGCATTCCAGGGTTTTTATTTATCATTTCAGTTTAACATTTGTGGAAATTGAAATGAACAAGTCAGAAATGTCACATAAGTTTGGCCCAAGGGTAGTCACTGTTTATCCACCAACAAATGTCTCCTTGTTAGACAGTGTCATTTCTTTTAAGGACTCCTCTCTTCTTTCAGAATACAAATGATTATGAATTACAGGATTAGATAAATATGATCTAAGCTTCTGTCTCAGACAGCAACGGGACAACCAAGACTTTAGGAGTATTAAAATGCTTTTCATTTTTTAAATTATTTTCTTGAACAGTTCTTCATATTTCTGAAATTTAGTGGCGATCACCAGAAAATGGAATGGTACATGGACTATACTTGTATAGTGTTCATCTAGTCACATGACCACTCAAAGCGCTTTGACACTACATGTCACATTCACCCATTAACACACACTCAAACAGCACTCCTATTGGAAGATACTAAGTGCTTTAACCTATCACACACAAACATTCATACCCCGATAGACACATCGGGAGGCAACGTGGGGTTTGGTGTCTTTCCCAAGGACACTTCGACATGTTGTCAGGGGAAGCCTGGAATCGATCCACCGACTTTCTGGTTGGTAGACGACTGCTCTTCCTCCCGAGCGGCTGGAGCTGAATAGTGTTTAGGACTAACACACAAACTCATGTTGTAATCATGATTTTGACTCAGCCACCCTCTCATCATTAAACCCACTCCTGCAACATTTACACCTCTTTTTCTGACAGTGACTAACAGCTAAATGAGTGTTGGAAAACAGTTGAACGTGCCTAATCATGATCCACCTGAACTCACGGCTGTCTGTTCCAGTTGTGGATGGGTGCCCACCCTAAAGGTGATGCCCAGATAAAAGACAACAGGATTGCACAGACCACCCTGGGCCAGTGGATCGCCCACTATCCTGCCTGCCTGGGCTCCAAGGTGAAAGATGCCTTCCAGGGCCAGCTGCCTTTCCTCTTCAAAGTGCTTTCCGTCAATACAGCTTTGTCCATACAGGCCCATCCTAACAAGGTGAGCACACACACAGTTTTCATATTCTGCTGGCTCCTTATTCTGAATTGGATAATGTTTAACAGCAAGATGCTGAAAAGGTCATCATGCCTCACTGAGTTCTGTGTTTGAACAGAGCTGAATAAAATACACAGCAGAGAAGTTTGAAAAGAGTCCAGCTACAGTTTTACACCATGATCAGAAATGTCAAAATTAGAGAAAGTTAAGTTTTTATTATGGTACTTGTTGATGATTTTGTGTTAAAATAAGGACCTAAACTTGGAAGTTCTTTTTATTAGATATGTGAAATAAAAACTGTCGCTGATGAGACCTTTTCTTTTCCATAGTTTTGTGTTTGCAAGGTTTAGACTGTTTCCAGGATATACAGTCTTCACTTGGACATATTTATAATTTGCCTGTGCAGAAGGGGGTGTTGGTACATGTGTTATATAGGAAACCAACTGTGTAGATTATGAAAGGGTACACGAAGGGATGCTTGCTTTGCGTTTTGTGGCAATGTCAAACAGAACTGATCTCCTGTGTCATTGTTATTTCTTGGGCAGTTTCTGCTGTTGTGAAAAGTGTTGTTTGTTTTAAGCAATGAAGATAAGAAATGAGGGGATTGTATGTGAAATCTTACAATTAACGCAATCACAGTCATCGTCCATCTGAAAAGCCATTCAGAGTGAATTATCTTGTTGACCTGATAGCGATTCCACGTGTTGAAATAAGCTGAGAAAATATGCACCCTACCTTCCCTTCATGAAAAGTGCTGCACTGCATGAAGCCTTTGCAGTTGCCCAGTGTACACTCACCAACTGCTTTATTAGGAACACCTTGCTTAAACCAAATTGGACCCCCATTTACCTTCAGAACTGCTTTAAATCTTCTTGGCATAGTGTTGGAAACATTCCACGGGAATTTTGATCCATATTGACTTGATAGCATCACACAGATGCTGCAGAGTTTTCAGCTGCGCATTTTGGTCAAGACAACTGCTGTTCACTGGATATTTTTTATCTTTTTCAGATTATTTTCTGTAAACCCTAGGTTGTGCATGACAATCCCAGTAGATCAGCAGTTTCTGACAATAACCATTTTAAATCCCCTTTCTTCCCCATTCTGATGCTCAGTTTGAAAGGTGTTCTGGTACATTTGAGTCATTTTAAAGCACAAAGCGTTTATTTTCATGGGAAAATAGAATATTTTAATGTATGTGATTACTTCTTCAAGCAACTGTAATTAAATAGCTGCAACTATTTTAATAGTGTCCATTATTTGTGGAGCGGCAAATAAATTAAGAAAACTAGAAGCACTCACAGAGTGCAGACCTCCACCAAGCAATTGTAATTTTTGTTTGACAATCAATGATTGTGGGCATTATTTTTTACTTGTCTCTAATGGCAAAATTCTCCCCAAATTCTCCAATGGTAAAAAAAAACTCCTAGATTTTGGGGGTTATCCTGATCACTCTCAAAATCTTAGAACTCGTTCATTATTCCATTTCTGAGATTTTCAGAACATTTTAAAAAATCTGTCTACAACATTTTGAGTTATATTACTACCAGAAAGACAGACAAACCAATGCCACCAAATGAAGAACAAAAAAAACAAACAATCTAACAATGCTGTGCTCAACGTGGTCTTCCTTGTTTTATGATATATGAAAGGCATGTTTCTATTTTTCCCTGACCACTGTAATTTTTAAGTGTTCAGCACAATTGTTGCAGTTTGTTTGAACAACATAATAATTTTCCTTCCATCTGAACGGAACAAAGATTAATAGTCTTTACTTTCCTTTTACCAACTTTCTTTGTTGACTTTCTTCCTGTTTTGTCATTTTTTTCTCTGGTCAGGAATTAGCTGCCAGTCTCCATGCTCAGTTTCCTGAGCATTATCCAGACAACAACCACAAGCCAGAGATGGCCATTGCTCTTACCCGCTTCCAGGGCCTTTGTGGCTTCAGGCCAGTGGAGGAGATCCTAGGCTTCCTTCAAAGTGAGTCTTAAAGTCCCACATGGTCTTCACATAATTGGGCCAGGATTTTAAAGCAAAGATGAGAGATTAGCACTGTTTTTTGAGTTTAAAAAAAAAAATCTTATACCGTATACTGAAGAGCATTAGTCGAGAATGACTAACTTTTGTATGTGTGGATGTGTATCTGACAGCTGTCCCCGAGTTCCGCGCTCTGGTGGGTGATGAAGCCGCTGAAGAGCTCCGGTCCAGCATCGGAGATGAGGTTCGCACAAGCCAGGCGCTGAAGAGGTGTTTCACAAGGATGATGAGATGGGAGAAGAAGGTGTTCGTGGACGAGCTCAATGAGCTGGTTAAACGAGTCACTGAAGAAGGTGAGAAGATGAATCAAGAAGATAATCATTAAAACTGCAAATTACAAAAAAAAAAAGCTACATTCATTTTTCTTTTTCTTGGTACAGCATCACATGTCTGTACATCCCTGCCTTTGCTGTTTGTGCTTTTTTAATGACCACCAGGACGCAGCATAGTCGGTGATTTGTCCAATGATGCTTCAAATTGAAAGACAAATGTAGAATAAAAAGAAAAACACGGGTCTGTTAATGCACCATCATGAACGTGTCTGCAGGTGCAGCAGGGAAGGATACGTCAAGCAGCAACGGGGACTTGTTGCTCCGCCTCCATTCCCAGTATCCTGGAGACATTGGCTGCTTTTCCATATACTTCCTGAATTATGTGGTCCTGGAACCAGGCCAGGCTATGTTCCTGGGAGCCAATGAGCCTCATGCTTACCTTTATGGAGGTCAGTTTGTCATTTGTATTTGTATTAATGTGATGCCTAAAACAGCCTTATTTAAAAATAGAAAAATGTTTACCTTGTGTATCTGTCCATTTGTTAGAAATAAAATTGTAATGAAAAGCACTGATTAGAAATAGTTTCCAGCAAATGATTTTGAAAGAAACAACTTTTCTGCATCATTTTCAGGAGGCAAACCACTAAAAGCTAAAAGACAAAGCCTTTCTGTGAGCTCAGCGTTTTGTAGAGCAGAGACGGATAGCAGTGTCTCCACTTAACAGCTGCATAAGCAGTTTAAAAACCCTGCATGGCAACAAGATATGTCGTTCTCTGGAAAATTGGCAAATACCCACTTATTCATCCCAAACCTGAGCTTAAGTTTGTGCTCACTATCCAAAGCAATTCTGGGAAATAACAATCTGTGGGGTATATAAGTCAAGTGGAAATCAAGAAATGGCTCTAGAAATGCGTTCGACATCAAAGGCTGATTGTATCTAACAGCGTAAGACTATCTGGGAATTGATTTTCCCATTTAGCGGGGAGTCGACTTGACTGCCCACTCTGCTTATTTAAAACTTACTTGGCTTTTCTGTCCATCCATCAATCCCTGTAGACTGTATCGAGTGTATGGCCTGCTCAGACAACACCGTCAGGGCTGGACTGACTCGGAAATACATCGACGTTAACACCTTATGTGAGATGCTGAACTACAAGCCAGCTCCCGTCTCCTCCAAAATCTTCCCCTGTGTCCAGGACACCTCAGACCCTTGCGTAATCCTGTATGACCCCCCAGTGCCAGACTTTACTGTCATTAAGATACAGGTAAGAAATTTGAATTGTAAATCTTAAACATCCCTTTACAGCCCTAAATCCAAAAAATGTTTGGGTAATGTGGAAAGTAAATGAAAACAGAATAATTAGCAAATCCTATAAAGCTTTTCTTTAATCACAGAATGTGGTTAGCATTGATTGTGAAAGTGACATTTTACTTTTTCATGAAAAAGCTCCTCTTGAATTTGACAGGAACACATTTCAATAAAGGTGGGATGGTTTGTAAGTTGGTTTAGATAAAGTATCTGGACTGAATGTAAATCAAAGCTGTGACTTAATAATCACTATATAATCGACTGCTCGAGGTTGTGGGTTTTTCAAGCTAATTGTAAATTATTAGCAGGATATGTAGTCTCAGGTGAGAACGAACCATCTGAACTGCTGCAATCGTATTTCTTTCACCTGTAACAAATATTTGTCCCACTTGAACCTGACCTAACTCACAAAATAAACCAGCACCATTACAACTGTTTTTATGATTAGAAGAACTTCAACAAAATGTCTGCATGAACAAAAATTGGGCTTGTGTGCATACACTCACTGGCCATTTTATTTGGTATGTATCACTTATACCAGGTTGGACCCTCTTTTGCTTTCAGAACTGTCTTAATTCTTGATCGCATAGATTCAACAAGGTGTTGAAAACATTATTCCTCAGAGATTTTGCTCCAAATTGACATGATAGCATCACACAGTTGCTGCAAGTTTGTTGGCTGCACATCCATAATGATAGTCTCCTGTTCCACCACATCCCGATGGTGAAATAATGGATTGAGATCTGGTGACTGTGGAGGTCATTGGAGTACAGTGAACTCATTGTCATGTTCATGAAACCAGTTGGAGATGATCTGAGCTTTGTGACAGGGTGAATTATCGTGCTGGGGGAACAGGTAAACTGTGGTCAGAAAAGGATGGACATGGTCAACAATACTCAGGTAGGCTGTGGTGTTTAAAGGCAGGGTGGGAGATGTTTACTAGGAGCATTTTTTACTATATTGCTTAAAATCCTCTACACACCCTGATTGCTCAAATTCAACTGCTATTTGTCCCTACCCTCTCTGCACGTTCCCCCTTTCGTGCACGAAACCAGAGGCTTGGAGCACTTGTAAATGCAACGTAGCGAGATCCAGAGCTAGGCTAGCATACTACATCAAAATACGGTACACCCTTAAACGTAAGGGACATTATGGCAGAAAAGGTGCCGATATTGATTCAGAAAAGAAAACCTGTTTTGGAGAAGGCTGCTGCAAAGAAAAAAGCAGAAGGAGAGCGGAACAAGAGCAAAGTGTGCATTGGTGGTGTCAACTGAAGCAACAGAAAGGGCTGCAAAGTGATGCAATGGTCGCCCTATTTCTACTTAGTAGGTAAGATAACATTACGTCTTTATGACACAATCAATGCTGCTCAGCGCTCGTAAACCCTCAGGAACAAACATTACGTGTTCCTGTGCTCTGGAGGCGGGGTTTCGGGGGGAAATCTGAAGAAAGGGGTTTGCACATTTGAACTGTGTATTTTCAAAATGTAGCTTGCTCTAACTGTTTTTCCAGGATCTCCTACCCTACCTTTAAATGATGCTCAGTTGGTACTAAGGGGCCCAAAGTATGCCAAAAAATAGCCCCCACACGATTACACCACCAGCAGTCTGAACCCTTGATGCAAAGCAGGATGGATCCATGCTTTCATGTTGCTTCCACCAAAGTCGGATCCTACCATCTGATGTAACAATTCTGATCTGAGTGTTACAAATGATGTGATGTTGCCTTTCTATTGACTCCAAACATTCTCTGCTGGCATCAACAAAACATTTTGGTCCAGACAACTGCTGCTCACTGGATTTTTTTTTTCTCCTTTTCAGACCAAACTCTAGAGATGGTTGTGTGTGAAAATCCCAGTAGATCAGCAGTTTCTGAAATACTCAGACCAACAACCATGCCAAGTTCAGTCACTTCAATCCCCTTTCTTCTTCATTCTGATGCTGAGTTTGAACATGAGCAAGTTGTCTTAACCATGTCCACATGACTAAATGCATTGAGTTGCTGCCATGTGATTGACTGATTAGCTAATTGTGACTCAAAAAATTGTCTGGTGAGTGCAAGTTGCTGCATACTGTTGCTGAAAGCTTACCTGTTCCCTCTGCAGGTCCCAGCCTCAGTGAAGGAGTACACAGTTGCTCCAGTTGACAGTGCAAGCATCCTTCTGGTCATCGAAGGCGACGCCACTGCAACTTGTCCTGCTGCTCTCTCTGACATCACAATGAGGCGGGGTACCGTCCTGTTTGTCTCAGCCAATGAGAGTCTGTCCCTGCACATCACCTCACCCTCAGGGATGACCCTTTTTCGAGCCTGCTGTCTCTTGTAATTGTGACGTGGCTTTGTGTGAAGGGTTGTACTAACTGTTACTTTGTGATTTGATGTCAAATCATCTCTATTATGAATTGGGCCCAATGATTGATGTGCGCTACTTGGTCGGTGGTATTAAAAAGTAAAAGCATATTGGTGTTTGACACTGTGCCAACTACAGCAGTGTTTCTCTATCTGTATCTAGTTTAATCCCTTTGTATTCTCGTACTGGTGCAAATACAATTTATAGAAACCCAGAACATTTGGGCATCATCAGTGATGGACTTTTGACACAAAGTAAGAAAAATAAAATGTCCACAATGTTCAAAAGACCTGATTATTGTCAGTTTCCAGATTAATTGAAGATCATTGTTAACACAAGTCTGTTTAGTTTAAGTTTGGAGCTTTAAAGTAGCCAGAGTGCATTGAAATTAGAATTTGGAATAATGTATTTCCAGGACAGCGAAGCAAAACATCAAACATCGTAAATGGGAATCAGCAGCAGGATCTTTGTTTCCAACAAAGGCAAATTCTTTAAAAAGAAACAATAATATGGCAAAAAAATTGGAAAAAGCTGTAATTTTTTTCGCAGACATTTCAGACATTTTAACTTTGGTCTTAGCCTTTCTAAATATTTTCAGTGAATTGTTCAAACAGCATTGCAGAGGAATGTTTGGGGGTTATGTTTACATAGGTGTACGCCCCCCGAGCTCTCAAACTCATCCTTATTTATGTAGTGACAACTGAGAGCATATAGTGCAATCCTGAGATGCCTGTGCATGTTTGATTTAGAACAGTACCACTGTACTAACGCTACATGTGAGTCACAGTGAATTAAACCCTACTGATTTTACTGCTTTTTGACCTTTAACAGTGCATGGTTACAGTCTGGAAGCTTCTCATCAGTGTAATGAGCAATCAGAAACATTAACTAACCAATAGCAGACAAGAAGGGCTCTAATTGTCCCCATAAAGCATGACCACTAGGACCAGGAATGCCAGTTAATTTCTGTATAACAAAAGATTTACGACCATTGCTTGTTGCGTTCTTACAGTTTGACTCGTGCATTAAAATGTCCACTTCTTGTACAGATGTCCAACAAAATGCTGCATGCGTTTTTATATGGGGTTATTTGAAAACAATTTTTGGACTTTGTATGTTGCGTTGTTTGTACCGAACTGATGTTGGCAAGAAATCATGTCCTACACAAACGGTACATTCTTTTATGGTGACCACTTTCCAACTTGTTGGCACAATATTTACCAGATTAATTCATTATGGTGCAAACTTCTGTAATGTGATCCAGCTGACCCCACGGTCAGTATGTCGTAAAGTGGAATTTCTTATTCTAATAGATTTTATATGTTAACTTGAGTCAAATATTTAAGAATGAATGCTTCATTAGCCTGTCTGCTTACCATTGGAAAAATATTCTCTGAATGAATGAGGCCTAAAAGTGACCCTTTTACCCGCTTCTTGACCATTGTAGAGATACACTAAATTTCTTGTTTGCTGTTTCTAAAACTGTTGAAAATTATAGTACTTGTGAGAATGATGTGAATAATTTTAAATCTAAATCCATTACGTCAGATCCATCCTACTTTGTTTCCCTTTAATGAACAACTGAAGTATGACCCATTTACTCATGAAATATACATTTGCTGAAGTTATAGTTTCCAACAGTATCTGATATTTCTTTTTATTTTTTTCAGATAACCGACATGAACCTTTGTTACTGATCTCCTTGTTTGAACACTGTACACTGAGGACTTTGCACAGTTGATTTTTGATCTGTGGTTTATTTTTTGTTTGATTTATGCACAAATTTAAAGATTAGTTTTTGTTTCGTTTTTTTTTCCTTAAACTTTTATGGGAACATTTCTTGGATAAGTTCTCTAGTCAAGTCATGATTTAGCATTTTTGAATACAGCGATGCCGTAGCATGAGACTGCAGAGAACATGTATGTAAAAGTGGTTTAATAAAGCCTTCTTATGCTACTACACTAACTTATTTCATGTTTTTCCCTTTGGTCTGTTGTAGACACAGAATCTTCCACCTTTTCATATTCATGAACTATTATATTAGTTTCTTGATTTACTTTGCATTGTCATTTTTAAAAAAATTACACCACAACATTGGTGTAATCTGTGCAGTTTTGTGTAGTGTATCACTAAGACAGCTCTGTCCTCTCTGGGATATGGACACAGGTCTTTCACAGGTGTCCTGTGGCATCTAGCACTGGGATCTGTGGATGCTTGAGTATGGGGTGCAGCTTCTGTGTGTTAGGTGTGTTCCAGCACCTCCTGCAGATGCTGATCGGATTAGGTTCTGCTATGTTGCTAAGCAGTGTGTGGAGCATGGTGAACTGCTTTGTCCTGCCATGGGAGGTCACTGCTGTTGAGGGTTGCAGGTTTCAGTATAAGTAGATTTTATGTGTATGACAAAGCAGCCTGTAGTAGGCTTTGTGGAGCATGCTCAGACAGCACTCAGACAAATGGACAGGTTTTATACCTTCTGTTTTGGATAGAGATCAACATTTTCTTCATAACAGATGTGTTTGCCATTTTACAAGAAGTCTCACTTCTTTAAGGATGAATATTTGGATATAATCGTGAAGTATTGAAATAACAAAATGGCATTTTAAACCTAATACGTATTTTCAAACTAGGGATGGGCATTCAATTAAATTGTCTTAATTGATCGGGAGAATTAACGATCGATTATCGATTAATCATTCATATTTTTATATAAAAATTTAGTATTTATATGCTATATTAAAATGAAGTGAAAGTAGAAAAACGACGTGTTTCCTCATTTAGGTCAAGATGAATGACTTTTATGGCAGTTAAATGGGATTTAATCAATGGTTACACTGGAAGATTTGCGCTCACATACAACTTCAGCACCAATCTTAAGATGCATTAGTTTTAAAAAGTAATGTCATCGATGAAATTCTTAATGATCTATTAATCGATCGTCATTAATCATGCCCCTCCCTATTTCAAACACCTAAAACACAAGCATGTCACCCCACTCCTGCCCTCTGCTGGAACCTTGAACTGATGTTCAGAACTCCATATAAAGATTTGCCGGGACACAACAGGTGAGCAAAACAGACCTATCTATTCAACTTCACATTGTGCACTCTATATTTATTGCACAAAGAACACATTTACTCACTAAACCATGGACGGTTTACTTCATGCTGCGAACACCTCTCTTTTGCAGATGGCTACCCATCCATCAAACTCGGAGCTGCTGTGTGGCATCTGGAAGACAAAACCACACGCAAACTGTTAAAATGCTCTACAAATATCAATAATTTAGAAATCGGGTGTGAATTGTCATCAAAGAACAGCTATGTCCATCTCCAGTCCTCGAGGGCCAATACCCTGCAGGTTTTAGATGTTTCTCTGCTCCAACATACCCGATTCAAATTAAATGGGTCTCCTCAACGCTGTCAAGTTCTGCACAAACTGGTTATTTTGAAGTAGAGAAACAACTAAAACCTACAGGAAAGTGGACATACGTCCCATAGAGCAAAGTTATACATACCTTAAGTGCAAACATACTTGACTAAACTATCTCAATTCATTGCTTTTCACACTCTTAAAGTAACAAAATGCTCTTTTGTTTCAATGCCTCGTCATCTCTATGAATCTCAGAACTCCAAGAATATCACTCTGTGATGAGATCATATTATTTATTTCACCTGTCAGTGGCTTCAATATTGTGGATGATTAGTTTCTAGTTAATATTGTCAGTCATGTCATGTCTCCCACTTCCAGAAGAAATGTCGTGAGATTTCTGAGACTGTCTGTCCTTTGTCTTTGCTGACTGCTAAAAATGTTTAAGATGAACCCATCAAAGCAAATGTAAGCAGAGATGAGGTTTCAATTGTCAAACGCTCATCAGCGGTGTGTTCAAAGTGGCATGGTTAATGTAAGTGTTAAATTACATTAGTCTCCTTAAAAGTTGACTAAAACCTTGTCCCAATATAGTGTAATTTAGAGAAAAAGCATATTGTCCCACTCTTGACATTTTATTACAAGACACGTACACACAGCAGTGTTATATCTGTGTGTGTAGTGCTGGTGTTTTTAAGTCAGTCTACCACATTCCTGTCCTTTGGAAGCCTAACACAAAAACAGTGAGATTGTTGAGAAATAAAGTTACTCTGTGAAATAAATAACACATTCTACATTATGAGGAAGAGTGAAGCATGGGGAAAGTTTGGACACACCTACCACTTCAAAAGGAATCAAACTATATAATTTGAGGAAGACTGTAGACATGTTTATCATTTATTTAGCTTTAATAAAACATTCAACATTTTTTATCAAAACATGTCCTACACAGTTTCCTCTGTATTGAAACTGTCAGCAAATGTCTAAATGTACTGTTGACTCACATCGTTATTCTTTGCTTTAAATAAATTAAAAAGTATATAAAAAAAACAAAACTATTCAACTGCTTCTTAGGTTCATGAGCAAATCAGTCACATTTTAAACATCTGTTTTCCTAGCAAACTGTGTGAAATACAGTTTATGGGGTTGTGTAAGCAGCCAGGCTATTTATTAAGTCTGTTTACAGAATTTACTAAAAAGCCTAAATTTCATGAAGGTGGTTGATGTAGAAGTGCGTTAGGTTTTCCAATGTGGTCCTCTGTTAGTGTCACCGTCTGTCTGAAGTGTTCCCAAAGGGAATGTTCCACTGCTGGCTTACAGTCTGCTTTAGATTTGGCAGCTGATATAGTTGGTTTACAGTCCATACTGTCCAGAGTAAACTTATGCCTGAGGACCACTTCAGGCGTAGGCTGAAGATAACTATACAGTGTCTGTAATGCCCGCACGTCCTCCAAAGCATCATGGGCCTTGTAGTTCACCCCAAGCAGCTCCCTGACCAGGTTTTCCTGGCGAAAGCTCTGGAGGCCATTATCTTTCAGCATCTCACGAGCCAGTGGTAGAGTGTCAACGCAGCCTGAGATCGAAGACACAAACTGTGCTCTGAGGTCCAGCTTATCAAGCGCTCGAGCTAACAGTGGACAATCAAAGCGGCGAATGTTATGGCCAATGAGAAAGGGGCATCCAAGCATTCGAAGGAAAGCAATGAAGGAGACCAGAACCTCTTTGAGGGAGTTGGTGAAGACAAGCTGGCGATGGAGGTAAAGGTTCCGTTTGTGGACCTTAAAGCCCGTCACTTTAGCTGCCCCTCGCTGTATCCGACACTGAGGGACAATGTAGAGGTTCAGTGAGTGACCTCCACTCACTGCAGCTAGCTGGACGATCTCACAGTTTTGACCTGGGAAGAAAGAGAAAAATAAACAAAGCATCAGTTTATGTGCTTTAGAGAGTTGATCCCCTCAAAAATCTTCAAGACACCAGAGAGCGAGAGGATTGTAGACAAAATCACAAGCTGTCAACCAAAAATAATCTTAAAATACTCAACATGTTAACACACCACATTATTTTATGCCAAGATATATTATGCTGGTTAAGATATTTAACGGGATGGACATTTTTCAACATGCAGATGATCTCAGTCATTGTTCTAGTCTTTCCTGCTTATAGATTTCTGCTTCTAATCATTTCTTGTTTAAAAGTCACTTTGCAATAAGCAATAAGCAGTTTTAAAATGTCACATTACGTAGCAGTCTTCTTCAGATTTTTGTTAAACGCCTAGATAAGTTAACACAATAATTAGATGTTATAACTCCATACTTTAAAACATCGTATTTTGTTTTCTCAAAAATATAGATATTTTTGCCTTCTTCATTCAAATTAAGAAGCGAACGTATGTACATCACTGTAGGTGCAAGTTCAGAAGTACATCAAAATGGGCATTACACTCTAAATTTGGTTATTAGTAAAGAACTTTAACAAAACTATTAGTTCAGTAAAGTTTTCATACCCAGTCCGGTTGTTTCCAAGTCGAAGAAAACAAGTGGCTGCTTTTCCCGTTTTGCTTCGTCTGATTCTGATTTCTCCATCACACGACGAGCAAATGTGTTCTACAGTCTGAATCGTGATAACGACACTTAAAGTTAGGCAGAACAGATAAACAAGGGCTCAATGCAGTAATGTATACACACATATTTGTCAAAAAAGTAAATCTCCGTTTAGTCAATAATAGTTTGAGATTCTCCCTCCGTGCTTTTAAAAACCGCTACGTAACGAATGGCGACCGGAAGTTTAAATATTAAAAACAAGAGACTTTTTGGTGTAACGAGCAGGAAAAACCCACAAAAACATACCAACCAAAAATCTGCAAATTTATTTCGCATCACAATAACTACGTCAAGAATATCGTCATGTTTACACAAAAATGAAGTGCGCAAAGATTCTTCTTCTTACACGGAAGTAGAACCATGGGTGTCACGCACACTGCTGCCCTCTACAGGTAGTATGGTACTCTAACAGCTTGGTATATGCACTTTTTGTTGCTTACGTTTTTCCCACTGAATATTTTATCGTATCAAGCAATTCATAAATAACAATCTGCCTGTTTCAGAGACACGTGGGGGAAAAAAGATAAAGAAACTTTGTAAAATTCTGTTTTTTAAAAGGGTCTGTCCAAATTTATGTTCCTGTCATGTAGCCTATGCTAATATGGTTTTCCAGCCTTCTTATATCAGACCCCTTCATTTTTTTTTATTAGACACTGGAGTTGATAACAAATAAAAGATACCTTATTGACAAAAACTAATTGACATGACTGAACAATAAACAATTTAAGTAACAGTTACATTTTTTATGATTTGCCATTAAAATGTGTGCACTTATGCAACACCAGATACATCAAAGACACAATCACTGGCCTGCTTTTGATTAATCTAGCTCCTCAAATGAATACATTTTTATAAAAACAAGTCACCTATGCTTGATATTTCGTTCATATGCCTTGAATCAATGCTAATTTTTACTGATTAAACAAGGTATGTTTGCACCCTCTATTTAATAAGCAGCAATATAAAAATGTATCTTTTTTATAATGTGTAGATGATGGAAATTTTCTTTCTGTTTTAAATGATGAAAATTCTAAAACCTCTCCACAATATGTAAACAGTTTTTCTCCCCCAGATTGCTGAACCTCTAACCTTCTATACAACTAAGAGACTCTGCCTCTCTGGTGCTCTTTTCTACCAAACTATGTACCTGGCCTGTTAACAGTAAACCTTATTAGCTAAAACAAAATTAAAATAAAACATTGATATCATAGCATTTCAAACAGCTTTATTGGACAACAAACAATAATGCTGCCATGTGGAGGGATCACTGTCGTTTGGTGCAAATAAGCCATCCAGATACATTTTAGTTAATATAAGTTTAATTGTTCATAACAAGGAAACGGAACAACATCTTACAGTAATGGGAAGGTGCAACAATTGTGAGCAACTGACATGTTACAGCACACCAAATGAGAAGGCAACATAACAGGACAAGAATAGAAAGTATAACAAATTACTTAAAGATGAGTTTTCCTTGCATCATATAAGCCTAATCAGAAGGAATTTGATTTAACCATTATATTATTTTTTAAAAGCATTTTCAGGCCTGTACAGCCATGTGAAGAATATAACAAATATTGAAATAAGTTTGTTCCCTTCTAGGTTTTTCCTTCAAAATACATAAGTTACCCTGGAGACGCATCTCAAGACATCACATTTGTTTGGTCTCCATGCCTTGTACAGCTCCTGCAACATCTTGGCGTCCTCCACGGCATTATGAGCATCGTAGGATTTTCCCAGGAAGTGTCGGACCAGAGACTCCTGGGAGTAGCTGGCCAAAGATCTGAAGAGATTCTTGCTCAGCAGAAAAGTATCCAGAAAGCCGGACACCGTCTGCTGGAACTCTTGTAGGAGAGAGTGTTTCCGCAGCACTCTGGTGAGCACGGGTGCATCGAAGCGCCTTGCATTGTGGGCAGCCAGCAGCACTGGGCGGCGGAAGGAGCGCAGGAAGTCGATGAAGGAGGTGAGAACATCAGAGAGGGGGGTGGTGTCCACAGGCTTCTCATGGAGAAACAGGCCATCAGGTTTGACTGTGAAGCCTGTGACCTGGGTGGCGCTCTGGGTGAGAGCTTGGCGAGGGAGAGTGTAGACGTTAAAGACCCGCTCCTCGCAGACGGCTGCCAGCTGGATGATGTCACAAATTGAGGTGTCTGAAAGGAGAAATACTGAATGTAAAAGGCGGGAAATAAAGCACATTGCTCAACACTTTGGTTCCCAAGCTGGGAGATGTTCCCCAAGTGTGCAGTAGATACATTGTACAATGCACTGAGAGGCATTGAAATGTGATGACATCATTGTGACAGTAAACAACAACAAAGTTAGACTAGTTAAAGCCCAGGTTGTTTTCTGCACTGTGCTTGGAGATGGGACCACAGACCTGTTTCGTTTCACAGCAAGTTGTGGTGGCTGTCATGTGGGAAGGTCCCAACCAGTGTTTGAACTGAGCTCTTTGCCCAAAGCTCTCAGACACTCAACATTTCTTAATACTTTTAAATTCCTCCTTAAAACTTTCTTTTTTTCTAAGGGCCTTTGGTATTGTCTATTAAATATATCACAGATTCTACTGCTGCTAATCTGGCCGCCTCATCTTGTCTATTCGAGGTTAGCAATTTATAAATTTGTTAAGAGAGGTGCTAGATAGATTAGACCTTTTTATTGTTGTTGTTATTATTGTTTTAGTCACCTTTATCAGATGGATTTTTAACTTTGTGATCTCTCTGAATGAAATGCTTCCATAGAAATACATAGTTTCATATTGTTGTAGTCTTAAGTTGTTGTTTGTTTTTTTTACCTTAAGTAGACACATGTTCAGTTAACATGACTATCTATGTAATTACTTTAATTCTCTGCTGCTATATTAGGCACATTGTAGCATTGTTTAGAAAAGTACTATACAAAGTTTTATAATCATTATTATTTATGTTTTTTGCGCAATTGAGGATCTGCGACAGAAATAAAAGGATATATGAGACACCATTTAAACATGGGAACAGGTATCATTCATTATATCAGGTCTCATTGTGTTAATGTGTCATGTGCAGACAGGAAACTTCTTCACTCAGCTCCCCTTTTACATGAACAAGAAAGTGAAACGAAGGTCACCCAGGAAACATTCCTTGGTGAATGTTTACAACATGATCAGATAACATATCTTTCAGATCAGATGTGCTCTAACGTAACATGACTCTTGTACCAAATATCGTCAACTAGAGATTTGTGCCCAAAAAAGAAAATAAACATTCAGGGAGTAACTTTAGGAATTCTGAGAAACAGAAACTGTGAGAACAAAATTAGACATGGATTATTTTCCATTGGATTTCACAATTGAGGTAGGCATAGACCCTCAAATGTGTGGCCTTTAACTATTGAGTCATTTCACATATCTACAGAGACAAAATAACAAAACATCAGCTTCTAGTTTCAACCTCAGTATTGCTTAAGACCTTACTACCTGCCTCTGTGTGTGTGTGTGTGCGTGTGTGCGTGCGTGTGTGTGTGTGTGTGTGTGCGTGTGTGTGTGTGTGTGTGTGTGTGTGTGTGTGTGTGTGTGTGTGTGTGTGTGTG
>JBBBVU010000010.1:13688007-13717489 GCA_037177055.1 Atherinosoma microstoma
CCTTGTTTTGTCCTTGAGCGTTGCCCATAGATCCTGTTTGCTCTGTGTGTGTGTGTGTGTGTGTGTGTGTGTGTGTGTGTGTGTGTGTACGTTCATGATTACGTGTGAAAGAGAAAATGAGGTGTATGTTTTAAATTTTTATTACTGGTTTATGAAGGTTTAAAAAAATTTTTTTTATTGTTTTTTACCATGTAAAGCACTTTGTGTTGCTTCAGTATGAAAAGCGCTTTATAAATAAAATTGAATTGAATTGAATTTAATGTATAACTGAATGAATGATGTTTTAGTTGATTCATAATGTCTATTTGTTCAAATTCTTTTGATTTTCTTTTGTTCTAAAAAGACTGAATCTGTTTGTTTGTTAAGCGTTTACACAAACCTCAACACAATGCGTCATATGTGGTTTGATAAGTGAATAAAATAATATACACAACGATTTCTGGCATAAAAAGTCTTTAGTTTTATACAGCAATGCAATAGATTTAGAGATGATAAAGGATCAAGTAAACTCATTTAGTAGATGTCACTGACTAATCCTAATGACACACATAATGGTGAGGGTGGGACTTTAACAAGCCCACATGAGGTTTAGTACTCTGAAGGCCCCACCAGACTGTTAGAGCAGCAGAAGTTCATCCAATGAGAACGTGAAACATCGACAAGAACCAAAAAGAAGACCAGCTGCGCCTCCAAGATGAGGAATATCATATTTCCCCTTTCAGGTAAACAGCAACAAACCATAATCTACTCAGGAGATTAAAGGCAGCATATCATACAAAGAAAAGGAAGTCATTTTTAACCCTTGTAGGTTGCTATAATTCACTATCCTTTCGGGTCATAGGTGGACAAAAATGTCCCTTCCCAAAAACTGTTATAAAAAAATAACTGAAAAATATTTTAATTATCTTCAGTTCTAATCAAAATGATCAAATATGTTATCATTCAAATAATTTTTAACCCTTAAAATGTCAATTTTCTAACACAAATTCACTATTTTTATGAAACGAAAAATAGAAGAATTTAGTTTTTTTCCCCAATGTAATTTTGGGTGATTGGGGATTTTGTCAGTGGGAGAAAAAAGCCCCTTTAATTCCCATCACAACCCCATTTTTTAATCTCTCAACTATAACCCAATATAATCAGGCATCCTCTGATGTCAGGGTTCATTTTAAAGAAAAATAGTAAATAAATGTTCTTATTCAGAAATTTGAAGCCGGTTTAAAAATGGTTTCAAAGAAAGTGGAAAGGAGAATTATTAGAGTGATTTTATAATGGTTTTACCATTGAGAAATGGCAGGTGTTTCAAGCATAGGCCTATAAAAGGAAAATTGCACCATGTCATGATGAATGGGAAGAAAATGACTAATTTTACTATTTTTCTCTAAAATAAACCCTGACAGAGGATGCATGATTATATAGTGTTATAGTTGAGAGATTAAAAAGTGTAGTTTTAATGGGAGTCAATGGGACTTTTTTGTAGAATCTATGACCCGAAATGATGGTAAAGTTGTCTCCAGGGATCTCTTGACCTTTGAATAAAGTTGAAACTTTGAAACACTTTCTTACAAAAAAACCATCTCATATGAGGGAGGAGCAGTATTTACAGAAATAATGGTGACTAGCAGGTCTTTTTTCACAAATGTATAGTATGATTTTTATATTTAGGTTTACATCCCAGGTGAGAAGCAAAAACAAAAAAACAACAACAGGATGCTGCCAGGATGATTTAACTTTTTTCCTCACTTAAATGACAAAGTCACACAATAAATCAATATGAGCGACTAAAGATTGTTTTGGAGACGTGAAGGCAGAAAACAGCCACCTACCTTTTTACTGCACTTAGTTGTCATCTTGGAACAGCACTTCCTGTGACAGGCGTAGCGACACACTGCAGACACACACAAAAAAATTTAGTCAGACTGACGGCTTCATCTCTACAAACTCCTCCCAACGGAGACAGCAGCAGCAGAAGAAGCTGGTCACGAGCTTAAAGACTCAGGTAAGCGTTGGATTGGAGAGTCTGCTCTCTAAAAGTGCAGATGGAGCTCTGTAACTAGATAGAAGACAAGATTTATGAGGGCAGCAGGAGGTTTAATCGAATTTTCTGATACACAGAATGGAAAGTGTGTTCATTTTGTGGAGATGACTGTTGTGCACATGTGTGTGTTTGTGTTTATGTGAAAGTAGCAGGAGAGGGTGTGTAGAGCCACAAGGTTGGAAATAGAAACTACACACACAGGCGTGAGTAGCAGTGGGTAAATGAGTTAGGAGGACATTAGCAACTGCTTGCAGGGGGGTGGGGGGGGGGGGGGGGGTGTAATCGTGAAAGTCTTTGTGAAATTCTGGGAAGGCTTGCAGATTTTTATATTCAGGTTGAATACCAATTCCAAAAACAAAACACCACTGATGGAAAGATTATAGTAACTGGTAGATGGACAACACTATTAACAAGCGATGAACATGCAGATTAACAACTAGTGAAAAGTGGAAATACACTAACTGGCCACTTTATAAGGTACACCTGTTCAATGGCAGCACCTCAATGCAACTTGATGTCATTCGGGCACGTAGACACGGTCTACATGACATTATATGTTGTATGACAATGAGTGTAGTTTAATCCATCTCATTATAGTGTAACGTGTTTCTTAGGGAGTTTTTGTGTATGCATTCTTAGTTAAATCCTTACATTTGCAGACGCAGGCTCGATCCATCATCCAGATGAGGGAGGAGCAGTATTCACAGTAGGTGGGGATGCTGTACTGAGTGGACTTGAAGATGTGGCCGTTGTGTTCCTCCACCTGCAGAGAGCCATCAGTCAGCTTAGATCAGTAAAGACAGTTCAAACTTCTTTTTTTTTTTGTCTTAAAGCTTTTGTTACGACTATTGTAAGTGCAGCTGAAATTCAAACTCACAATGTCGGTCTCCTTCTTCCTTGACTTCTTGCGCTCACGCTTGGGAGCCTGAAAAGAGATGCAGACAAAACCTTGTCTATTGTAAGTTATAGATTTAATGGCTGTAAGTACAGCGTACACACTGATGGACAAGGATAAAAGTTGATGTCAATCTGTTTCATTGGATGATATCTATCCAATTAGTACAACTGGATAAACATCATCCAGCATCACTTTGGACATTTTTGGCAACGAGGAATTGTGGGAATAATGTGGAATTATCTGCTTTATTTCATAAAGGATGCTCCAGGTATCCTACGCTAGAGGACACCTACAAGGAAGCACCAAAGCTCCCCTCCTTAGTATTTGGAGAATTTGAACAATTCTTATGAAGTCTGCCACATGAATACTTCCACATAATTTTACTCAGCTAGGAGAGTTCTTGAGCAAAACAAACAAATTGAGGTACTCAATACATTTGTTTCACCTCCGGACTGTCATCAAGTCTATGTTGCTATTCATAGTGAGAAAGTCAGTCCACTGTCTATATGCATCCTATATATTTATTAATGTATGCGCATCTATTACCATGGAATGATTAGACTAAATCTATCCACAAAAAGACAAAGCTTGTTTTTCCTTGCAGGAGGTCTTTTGGAACAAGTCAAGAGATTTTCCCTTTATCTTTTTTATTCTGTGATCATGAACATTCAGCCGTACATGGAACAAATTATTTCAGAAAATACAAATCCCCCATAAAGATTAAAAAAAAGAAAAAAATGTGCTCATCATCATCATAATAATAATATGTAAGGACTGGTAAACAATATCATTTCTGATCCTAAATAGCAAATACAAACTACTACCATCGCAGTAAAGGGTTCCATGGTGTACAGGGTCAGTTTAAATCTAACATCTATGTTGACACTAAATGAGTGTGTTGAATACTTTTTAAAAACTACTTTTTCTGATTGTAAAGCCTTTTTTTTTCCCTTAATGCAATTTTTCAAATATATGTTGTCTTTTTGTGATGTTACAGTGTAGTTGCAGTGATGCAGCAACAATTATAGATTTAATGGACAATAAAGTGTTATCAGCATCCACGCATCCATGATTTAAGCTCAACCGCACAAACCATCATCTCTCTGTTGCCCTTGAATGAATCCATCTAGTTTTTAAGTTTCTTACCCGGCCGATGGTTCCCTCCATGGGTTTGTACTCTGTCATGAATTCATCCAAGAAGACCTTGAAGGTGTTGACCCACACTTTCACAGGTGACTCGCTCCAGTCTCTCTGCTCCAGACGCATGGTCTTTTCCAGGATGTGCTCAAATAGCGCATGCAAATCTTTGTAACGAATACTCTTCCCATCATCCATCTATCAATGAATGAACAGAAATTAACATTAGTAGATGGGCATGTAATTCAAACTATCAGGAATATTATAGAACAGTATGTGAAAGACTCACAGCTAGGGCCGTGGAGTACGAATTGAAGATATTGATCCTGAACTCCTTCAGTGCTTTCTTGAAGACGACGTCTACCATGGTGTCCTTTTTACCATCTTCAGAGTCCAGATCAGCGATCTGTGGACACAGATGTGTTGGAGTCACCAGTGATCATCAGATTTTAGATCCACCACAAAAACCTCTCCTTTTCATAACATGTTCACATTTATCTTTGGAACATTAACAATGAGCTGAGGCAGAAATAACTGTACTCCAGAGCACATACAAGCCACAGTTTCTAATAAAACTAATCCAGTGTTATATATGAGCGCTGGAGCTTTTTTGTGGAGCTGCACAAAAGCATTTGCTGGCTGAAGTGAGTTAGTTATGACCTTCTTCATGAGGAAGTCGTTCATGCTGCGGTAGTCATGAGCCGAGGTGAGGATGTTCAGAGCGTCGTTCTGCCACTGGACTGGTTCTAGAGCAATGCTACTGATCTTCACGCTGCGCCGCCGCCTCATTTTAGGAGACGGCTCCTTGTTCTCCTTACTGTCCCGGACCCCATGAGAAGGAGCTGCCTCCAACTCTGGACTGTGAGGAGGAGATGGACCTTCTTGGAGACAGAAATGGAGACAATTTAAAATTTGTTCATTCAGGACACAAAGAACATATTATATTATAATTTTTAATTTCATTCAGTTTTTACCTAGTGCGTCTCCAGCTTCACTCCTGCTAGCCTGCTTTTCTCTTGACAGTTTTTTCTCACCGTGTTTTGACTTATTCCAGAATCGCATCTTCGCTCTCATCCTGCTGGGAAATTAAAAATCATGGGAAAACAGCAAATATCCATCACAAAAACTGAGAAAAACCTGTATGACCATTACAATTCGTTAGGAAACACTCAAGGGATCTACCTTCCATCCTGACTAGAGGTTTTCCTGAGGACCTCCACCTTGCCAAGATCCCCTGAAGACATGGTCTTATAAATCTTCTTCTGGTCTATGTGAGATGACTGTAGGAAAAGCAAAAAGTGCAGAGTGACAAAGAGAATAAAACATATAAAACCTGACCCCAGTCAGCTGATGGCGCTTGGGGAGGTTTTGTGATTTGTCCAGGATGCTGTGAATGCAGGTTAAATCCAGATACAAGGTTTCCTGTTAAATACAAGTTGGACTACAGGAGGATAGGATTAAACAATGTGTACGATAACACCCTATAGAGTCAAACAAGCTCTACAGAAATGAAAGATATCAGCAGAACCAGCATGAACAGTGCCGAACAGCAAGAAGCCGTACTTTTCACTTGGATTTTGTTAGAAAATGAACTTGTTAGTGAAAAGTTAACTTGTTTTGGAGATTTTATCAGTTCCAACATGCAGAAGAGGTGGTTGGCATGCAGTGCAACCCATCATGCATGCTGCTGCTTTTTCTTTTGTAGGAGGTCAAAATAAGACAGAGCACTCTTTGACCCCAATCCATCAGTCATCCAGTAAAAGAGTCCTTGTTGTGAACTAAAGTAGCTACAGGGATACCCTGATGCTCTGATATTTTGAGCTTTGTTTTTCGTTTTCTTTCAAGACAACTGCCACATTGTCAGAAGTTTTTCTAATTTATTTGTGAAAAAGAAAGAAACAGATGATTTCTAATTCATCTTTTTAGGGTTTCACCAACAGATGATAATCTGAGGCTTGTTTTAGTTGTTGCTCTCAGTGATGCAGAACCAAGTAATTTAGACAAAATGGAATTCAGATGCACCAAACAAGAGGTTTACACCTTTGAATGTGATCGCTTGCTGCTTCTGCAGCCATTTGGGATATGAACTCTTTGCAATACTACAGTGAGCTATCTCGTTAGAAATAACAGATTGAATGATGATGACATCACAACATGGCATGCGTTATATTGAATGAAATCAGGTGATCCATGTATTGCCCTAAAGAGGTAGCTGTGGTGAGATGAGGAAGGCAGTGATGTCTGAGGCAGCAGTTGAGCTTTGGCTTCATTTCAGGCCAGCAGCAACCAAAGCGACGTGCAAGACTCCCCCCTACAGGAGGTGACACTTTTCAGATCTTTTCATTTCCATGTGCTCAAAAATATACTGTTTACAAGTATTAGTGGAGAAACGTCTGTTTGGTGGGGTTAGAAGAGTTAAAAAGCTCTTTCCCCTGCCGTTTGGCCGATTCCACCCCAGAACAGGGTGGAAGGGGAACTGAAGGGGACAGAAAACTCGTTTGGAGGTCAGAAGACCTCTGGAGATCCGGTATTTTACCATCTCGGAGTCACTGTGACAGTCAGCCTCGGGATGGGCACGTGGGGGAGACAAGGAGGGGGGCAGCGTGCAGGAGTGAGCGGGGATGTAGTATTCGTCGTCGTCGTCTGACTGGGTGGCTCCCTCAGAGTTACAGCGGGTGAGGAAGTCTGAGCGCGTCCTGGACATTCGAGCTTTCTTTTTGGGGCCGGGGCGGCCCACCTGCTTCCAGGCAACCACAGGAACAGATCAGCTGTGTGCTTGTGTGTGTGTGTTCGATTTTAAAATGCCTGTGTTTGTGCGTGTGTGGAAAAAATGCAACGAATGCTGCAACCTTCAACTGAAATTTTCTTGTAATGTGCAACCGACATGCATGTGAAGTGATCCTGCAGCGCTAAAACGAGTAACTCACCTCTCTGTTTTTGGATCCAGCAGATTTAGAGTCATCTCTGTGCATTGAGAGAGACAGAGATCTCTCCTGGTTCACCAAATCCTTATCTGACCTGTAACACACAAACCACATTTCAAATGGTTTTACAAAAATTTTTCAAATTAATCATTAATTTGGAAGTAGGAGCTCATTACTCTGACAGTGGCAGATATGATTGTCTTGTCTTTGCAAAAGACTGTGCAAGCTCTCAGTTAAAAATAAGAGGAAAAGCTTGCAACATTTCTCAAAGTTGGGAAAGAAAATACCATAACTTTAAAAAAAAAAATTTTTTCCACATCTTTAAAACCCTGGAATTCTCACCTTTACCCTGCAACACAAACATTACAAGCAGGATCTCTGCAAACTTCACTTACTTGGAGAATGGCAGTTTGCGTCTGGGTGGAGAGAACACAGAGTTGGAGGGTTTCTCCACCATGTTCACGATCACAGTCTGGGCAGGGCTTTTCTTCTGAGCCTTTGGTGGTTTGGTGTCCAGCACCGGGCTTGGAGCCTCATTCACTGGCCGGGTTGTTTTCCTCTCCTGCAGATCTGGGAGGACACTGGAAGCAGTGGAAACACTGGACATGGGCACCGAGGAACAAAGTCCTGATTCCTCTCGATTCTCTCTATGAGTGGCCGGAGAGGTAAGCTTAGGCGATTTGTCCACCCCAAACATGTCTCTCTTTGCCTGGCCAGGAATTCCACGAGGTTGTTCCTTGTGTTGTCCAACCTCCAAGCCCACAATGGGGGTCATTTGGGAAGCGGCTCCTCCTGTTTGAGAATCTCCTTCTGGGGTTTGGGCTGCAAGCAGCTCTCCCTCATCCAACGGACTCTCCTTCTGCATGCTGATCAACACCACAACAGGCCTCCGAGACGTGGACTCTCTCCTCTCTTTGTGCGATTTTCCAGGGCTTTTAGGTTTTGGTTCATGAATTGGACTTTGGTCAGAAGCAATATAAAACATTGCCCTTGGCCCCTCTGCCTTGTCTGGTAGCTTCATCACAGGTTTCTCATTATGGTTTGAGTCTCTGAGAATTTCCAGAGTTTGGGGTTGTTCTTGAGATTCAACAGACTGGGAACCAAAGCTTTCTGTGTCCATCTCTTCGACACTGAGCAGCTCGAAGCTTCCATGACTAGTTGGTGATCCCTGCCGTGAATGCCCGTAATGCTCATCCACCAAACAGGCGCCGCTCTTTGCGTCTTCTGGAAGTGAGCTCCCCATGCTGGTGGTTCGGACTTTGAGAAGCTCCAAGCTGAACTGAGCCTGCTCCAGCTCTCTCATTCGTCTGCTCTCTCGTTTGGATCGGTTCTTATGGCTTGTTTCATCCGTGCTCCGGTTTAGTTCTGAATCCTCCTCTTTGTCCGTCTCGGTTGTGTCCAATGAAAGAGGCTCAGGTTCTGCCGACGGTTTTACCCTCAGATAAACTTCTTGTCCTGATGAAACATAGTCCTTTAAAGTAGCAGAATCCCTCTCTGCTGGAGGTTTTGGACTCCCGAGTCTCTCATGCTGCTCTTTTAGGTCTTTAAACCTGGAGACAGTTTTGACAAGCAAGGGAAGTGTGATGAAGGTGCTTCTCTAGAACAGCCATAATTTCATTGACCACTTGAGTGCAGTATAACAATTTAAATCTACAGTAGGTTTTTTTATTTTACGTACCTGTATACTTTTTAAAAATAAAATGCACATAAATCAATTCAAATTTTGATTCTTACACCAGTCTTCCACTCACCTGAGTCGAGCCAGGTATCCTCTGCCCATTGCCTGGAACTGAGTCACGTTCTTGTTTGTTCTGCAGTAGCGGCTCCTCTCTCTGAAGCCTCTCCACGCCGTTTGGATCGTCGTAGCCGCCAGAGTCCTGCTACGGCAGTTCCTCCAGCTCCTCTGTATGACAACAGCAGATGCCCGCCAGTGCAAGAAATTCCTGCGCTCCCTGTAACCCTTCCACGCTGCCTGCAGGCACACCACCGCCCCTTCCTCCACACTCAGGTCAAGGGTAGACTGCTTTAGGAGGCAGGATCGCCACCATCGCTGCGGAAAAGACAAGAACAAAATGTGTGAGGTAGAAATTAATTAAAAGATTTTTTTCATCTTTCCTCTAAAATTTTGTGAAAATGTGATCTTTTGTTATAGAAAGCATACTCCAGCACTTCAGGGTGATGTGATACAGTAGGACCGACATTGCTGGAATGCCTGACAAATTCATCCAAGCTGGGAACATTGTGCATTGTTTTCTTTAAACCCTGAAATAACTCTAATTCCAAAGTTGAGCCGTTTTCTTGGCAGGATCAGACGGAAACATAATCTTGTAAAAATTAGCACAACTCCTTCTTTTGACAAACTTTGCAAATGAAAAAGCACAATGTGTCCGTGTGAAATATTGCATCTCAGCACGTATTGTTCACACAGAGAAACACTAAACAAATTAGGACATTTAACAATTTATATGTTGAAGTCATTACCGAATCATTATTTCAAATGTTGCCTTTACTTCTACGACTCTTGCTTAGAGTTTAGATCTGAACAAAGGTTTTTTTCTTTCAGCCTGTCAAAAATTTGGGCTATTTTCCTCACAGCACCCATCCACAAAAAACACTGACAGCAGCCTGAATTCAGCGTTTTCCTTTTTCCTCAATACTTTTACATTTGCTCCCCTTTCAAATCATTTTTTTAGCCTGATTTAAATAAATCAATTTTGAAAGATTACTTTGTGTTTGAGTTTGTGTTATATTTTGTACAACTTAAGCTAAAAGGATATTAATAGGGAATTTCTAACGATGTTCTTTTTCTTAAAAAGTAGCTAAAATGTTACTTTTAACAGTAACGCACTACTTTTTTGTGTAGGCAATCAAATCAAATCAAACTTTTCGTGTCCAGGGCAACACAAAGTGCTTTTTATGATTAAAAAAATGTATGCATATTAAATAAAACAAGCCTTCACACCAAAATAGATAACAGCAATTTAAAAACACGCTCATTATATTCTTTCACACACAGTCATATAGTCACACACACAAATAAAGCAAAGAGGTCTAGACAGGGTGGCATTAGTTGTGTTTCCATGGAGCACTTTTGATCTGACTGAAATTCCAATCAGCATTAAAATGCATCATGTAAACATCTCAGCTTATCCGATCAGCCTACATTGGAATTAATTTTCAATCTGATCCAAAGGGGTAGTTTAAACCTTTAATGTCTATACTCATTCTGATGGTTTCTGTGGTGGATGTTGTATCTGTTCATGCTTGAACCTCATGGGGGTTATGTGACATGATGAGTTTCAGGAAAAACTTGAAAAATGGTGTCAGCTAAGCAGAACTGGACAGTGGCATAACAACATTTTAGTTGCAAACTATAAAAAAGTTCATGATAATTGAGTGTGTCTATGGTCGAAAGACTATACACAATGGGTTGTTCAAGCAGATATTTGATCCAATTTGATATATTTTTTGTTGTCATTTTCTTCTTCCAAATCAGTCCACATTGCGAGTGTTTAAAGTGTTTAGATCATATTAAATCTTTCCATCTTATACACACACAAATGATCAGATAACTTTATCTCTGATCAGATTAATTTCAGTCAGATAAGATAAATATCTGTCCATGTAAACGCAGTTATTGATCGTCCTCAGTGCAAAATGGGAAAATCCCCTATATGTAAATGGTGTCAAAACAAGATCCGCAAAAATGCTTTAAAACAATTTACTCTTTCATTATCCTACTAAGAAAATACAGACAATATTTAGGCTTACATTTAAAAAAGATTCCTCAAAATAAGTTCAGAAAAAGAACCTAAAGTACAGGATAGATATCAGCATCTCTTTTAGGAGTTATGGTGCTGTGCAGCAAAACATCTCTCAAACATCAAAATCCAGAGCTTTTGTGATACTGAGGGCAACTAGATTGCTCAGATAACCACTTCTGTGTTTTGCTAAATCTAAAAAAAAAAACATATAGTGACAATTAGAATTATCTAAGAGTTTCACAATGTTTCTCTGTTATAAGATTTGCATCATATTAAGTTTTTATCAAAATCACTAATTAAATAAATTAGCTACATTAGTAAAGTTTCACATTTCTGACCGTATAACACACCTGCAGGTTTTTACTAAACATCTACTGTCTTTGAATAAAAACATCCCATGTGGTCCAGTTGGAATAAAGGATGGTTCAATTTAGACTACTTAATATCATCAAAGCCTGTTTTTTATTTTCCCCATCTCACAGTAAGGATGTAAGGATGCTGATATTGATCACACAGAACTGTTGCTGAAGCTTCAGCCCCTGAAATGACAACTCTCCAAACTTTTTTCATCTCTAAATTCATCATAAACTGCTCTCCCGTTTACTAGAATCGAAACTAGCTAACTAAGGAAATATGCTCAATCAAAATGCATACAAGTGAGTCACTTTTGATGGACGTTTTCAACCGCGACTGTCCGTCTCCTCCAGCAGATGTTCTGATCATTACACTTTAACTTCAACTGTGGGTGGTAAAACATCACCTGTGGGAACTGACTTCACCTGGTGAAAGTTGGGCGGCTTATTGCTCGACTCTACCTGGTTGCAGACAGACTGTCTCTGTCTCCAGCATGTGACTCACCACCGCATGCGGTCACACAGCGCTGCGGGAGGCAGACGCAGTTTGATGTAGGGCCGTAACTACGTTTTTGAGGGCCCTATGATCAAATTCATAATCATTATATTTTTGTGAATCAATCTTTTATTTCAATACGGAAGGCTCTTGGTGTGTTTTTACAAGCATAAGTTAAGGACAAAAGTTTGGAGTAGGGCGGGGGACAAATGTTGATCTGCCCCTGCCAGAAGGCTTTATAACTATCCGCAGAGTCGGCAAGTGTTGGATTGTACAGGCAAATTTTTGGAAAGCGGCCCCTGGGTCCATGGTGATACAGATAAAAACTAGCTTGACTGCAAAAAGTGACACTGATATTCCAGCAGCTCCCATTTCATATTCCAGACCATCTGAAACTATTTATTCTCAGCTGTGGTTGTCGGTTGGAGTCTTCTTCCAGACCTTAATGAAATGGATGTACCATCTAATAATTCTTCCAAGCAAGGGTTTGAACTGATGATCTTGGAAGCTGCAGTTGTTTAGATGCGTCTCAAAGACACATTCCTGACTTGAGTAAACCTACAATATTTTCTCATCTGCAGTGAGGACATTGGACTTTCCAATGCACTCTACTTTGGCCAGTCCAACAAGTGCTGTCAAAAAAACTCTTTTTATGTTGGCAGAGAGAAGCTAAGAGCTGTAAACACTCAGTGTTCACTAACAGGATGTAACCTCCTAAGCTTTATCAAGCTTCCACATCAAACTTGCCAAATTCAGTTTCTATAGTAACAGCTAAACAACCACACGTGTACAATGTTGAGCTAAATGGATGAAGGACAATCAAGAACATTTTTAAATGTCATTTCATTAGACTGACATGATTTTAAAAGCCACCTAAGATGAAGAAAAAGAAATCAAATAAGATGAAATAAATAGACCTGGGATATACTCGTAGTACCCTGTCTCTCGCCTGTTAATTGCTGGGATAGGCTCAAGCTTCTCCATGATCCGGAAATGGAATAAAGGGTATTTAAAATAAAATAAAATGAAATAAAATATTTCAGAAACAATAAAAAAAGTAGGAGCGTGTATGTAACACAACGATTTCATTAAAACCTAAAATGAATTAAAACTTGTACATCTAAATCTTGGTAATAAAAGCCAAACATTTCTTTCACATTCATATTCCTGATGAGTACATGCAATAATAAACATTCTACTTGACCGTAGAATCAGGATGGCGTTCCCATTGCAGCCTCACCTGGATGGCACACGACGCTCTTCGCATGTTGACAAAGTGCTTCCTCTCGAGGACGGCCCTGAAGCGGCGCTGCAGCATGACGATTCGCCGCAATACTTCCTGGTGGAGGAGGGTCTGAAGACGCTGTCGCTCTGCCTCCCGCAGAAACACCTGAATCCCACGGAAACAGATGAGTAAGACACCGCAGTTCAAGAGAAAAAGGCACTAAGAAAAATACCCCAAAAAACCTACAGAAAAACATACCATTGTGTTTCCCACTTGATACCCTGCAGGTGGCAGATGGATCCGTCTGAAGAACTCCCTGATACCAGATTTTGTTGGGCTTGTGCCCCGAGGCAGCAGCACATGAAAGTGACGCACAAAGTCCTGTAAGAAGATGTGTGTTTGACCAATGTGAAATTATTATTTGAGCAGGAAATGAGGCTCGAAAAAATGGAAGAAAACTGCACATTGTGTTGAATGAAAAAAACAAACAAAAAAATAAATAAAAGGCTTTATAATGTACAAGATGATTTAATAATAGCAATAAACACAAAATGAAAGCATGAGGGAACTAAAAATTGAAGCAGGCTGTGTTTTGTTAGCCATTGTTTGCTATAAAACCCCAACAGGATTACCTGGAAGGTGTACTTGATGCTGTATCCTGACTGTCGGATCCGGACGGTTTCCAGCATTCCTGTGTACCTCAGCTGTCTGAGCACCAGACTGTCACTGAAGCGCAGCGGCAGCTGTGAGATGCAGCAAAAGATGGAAAAAGTGTAGAAAAAAGGAAACAGAAATGAGCTAATCAGTCATCAAGGAAAGCTGCGTTTCAGTTTCAGTAAAAACTCTTATGCAGCAGAATCTACCTTCTCCGCATTGGAGCGAATGCACTTGACGAAGTACGGCTCGGACTGATCGAGAGTCTCCATCAGCTTATTGAGTGAAGCCTGCACACACAAAAACAAACCTGTGATGCAACATCCTGCTTGGAGATTTAAGGTTGAAGGTGGTTGAAAGAAATTTGCTTTGGTGAATCCACAGGTAATAAAGATAGGCAGGATATCACAAAACAGAACAGTACTGAAGCACAGTTTGCCAGAATTGTATCAAAAATCTGTTGAACTCTTCTGTCCACTATAACTTGATGTTGTTGTACTTGTCCCAGTCCTCCAGGAGAGGGCCACAGCAGCACTAACCTGGAACTGTGCACTGATGCTGGGCGGTTTCTTCTTCTTGTGCAGATGAAGTAGTGACTTGGTGATGCGGTCATGGAGCGTCACACTGCTCAGGTAGCGCAGAGACTTCACGTCCAACAAGTGCTGCACAAACAAAACCAGATAACGGCTCATCAGTTTAATATGACACTTAATGGATTTCCACTAAATGTTGTGCTGTCAGGATTTGTGCCTTACCTTGGGAAGGGTCAGTTTAGTTTTGCAGTTTTTGTTTCTCCTAAAGATGAGAGACACGTTTATTTATTTTTCAATTGCTTTTATTCATTTTATGTAACTATGGGTGTGTGTATGTGTCACTTACAGTAGGATTCCCTGAGCTCTCTCCAGGAGCTTACTGTTTGCTGAGTTAAGGAAGATCCCATCTTCTTCCAGGGCGGGGCTTCCCGATGAAGACATGCGCCCCGATCTGGAGCTGCGACCGTTACATCCAACGCCATAGCCATCCCTACAGGAGGAAACAGTGCATTGATTCATGAGTAGGTTTGGGAGTACTAACAGCATTTCTCTGTGGTGCAACAGGCAGCTGCACCACAGAGAGTAATCTGATACAACATTAATAATTCAGGAATGAATTTCGATTTGCTGGTTTGTGTCCTCTACTCCGCCACTCATCTCGTACTCACCAGCTGGCCTTCTCGTTCAGGGCGTTGGTGCCTTGGAGATCTGACAAAGGTGTTCGTGGATTTTTCCTTGTGATACCTGGATGATGAGAGGTAAGGGGGGCAGGACGGAAAAGACAAATGAGATGTCTAGAAACGCCAATGACAACTTTCTTTCTTGGCATCTCTATGAAGCACAACCACACCTTCACCACACATACATTCTTTGACACAGATCCCTCAGCCACAATCCTTCACAAACGTTTTCACTCTTGCCTTTTCACATTGATCCGCCACTAATCTAATTTTGCTCTTGTTTCAGTCTGTGCCTTAAAGGGCTATTTAGGTTGTTTTCAAGTGGGGTTGTGTGAATAGTTGGTGTCTTATCTGCAGCAGTCAGAGCACTCAGTTTGAAGAATCAGAGATATGGGGGAGCTAAACTAAGAACTACTTTTAAATAGAAAAAACAAAAACAATGTATTGCTCATGCATCTGACTATTTTCTCTCTTTTTTTAACTGGAAGAAAAGAAATGTGTTGAATAAGGTAACATAGAACAGAGTAAAATGTAGCAGAAAAGAGCAATATGTCAATAATAAAAGAAAAGAAAAGTGATGATAGTCACTACCAATACAGTTTAACAAAACAAATCTAATTGTGAAGTGGTTATTTTCATCTCATAACATTCTTAATAGTTAACATCACAGTTGATATCAATAACAGTACCAATAAAAATAATTATTATCATCACTACCATCATCTACCTTAAACTACCAGTATTAATTATTACAGCTCTATAACTGGGTTTCTATGTGATTAGCCCATGGAAGCCAAAAGGATTTGAATATGAGGTCAGAGGGATCAAACTCTCAATCTTCTGGTTGCCTGACAACCACTCCTCCTCAGTCCAACTCTGGGAGCTGGATTCAGTGCATCAGTGGGTCATACTCAGACCCAGACAGGAGAGAGCCAATCCTATCCAACTATTTTCTCAATCTAAGTTAATCTGTGATTGATCCCATCATTGATCAGAGTCCGTCAGGTAGTTTACTGCTGGGCATCACTTTTGTAAAGATTTAAAACACAGTAAGGGTTTGCACTGTTCTGGGTGTTTTTCTCAGATTTACTGTCTCCTAGTTGGTATTTTGCAATCAGTTTGGTAGACTTTTGACTCAAAAATACAATATCCTACATTTCTCATTGTATCCTGACAGTCTTTTTTTTCCTTTTTAAGTCAACTTTACAAAGCTCCTCTGTATGGCTTTCATAACTTATATTGTCGGCTACACTGACGCCAAGGTGTAAAATCAGCAGAATAACCCTTTTGCAGAACAAACACTTCAAAGAATTCACTTGAACATTTCCCTGAAAATCTGTTTCTGTGCTGGCAGCGGTTAAATCTGGGATGCTGAGGCGCACTCCGCCACACTGATGTGGTTTTCGGCAGTACAAAAAAAACTGGAGAAGGAAGACGACCAGAAAATCCATGTGTCATTACTCTCTGCTGGTCCACAAGGGGCTTTATTCATTTGTACGATCACTCATGCGTGGGAGTATTACTGGTCATGAGCTTTGCGCTGAGGCAAGACAATCCGAGCAGAGCAAAGAACGAGCCACATACGTGACCCTTTATCAACTGCTGCAGTAAAACCAGAAAGGATGAAAACCGAAAGCGGTTATTAATTTAAACTTTTCTTTTTAAATAAAGACAAGATTTGATTTCTTTGACTGCTTTGAGCTAAGTGAAGGGCTTTGTACTTGAGTTTCAAAATAAAGGATATGGGAGCATTTTCACAATAAAGTGTTTATCTGTGTCATGCTAATTTAGATTTAACATTATGTTTAATTTCTTGACCCGCAAACATTTTGTCAAAGTCAGTCATTTACAGACATTATTTAAGATTGTAGCTCCTTTTGGATTAAACCGAAATATATTTCACATGCATTTCAATAACACAATTTAACCAAAGGATGAAGAGGCTTACATGAAGATCAATCATGGGGAATTTTTTTTTTCATTTTTTCTGAAAAAGGCACCCTTTCAGTTTTCCTGACAAATGCATGAAATCTGTGAAAAGCAGCCCCACTGGTTTCCCTTTTAGTGTGTTTGTTACTGAGCTGTGGCCATGCAGAGGCACTTCAGCTCTTTTCTCCAACTTTCCTCTTATTTCCTGTTTCCAAAACCTGCACAGTCACTTACTGTATTTCTCATCTTTACATCTTTGAAGGATCTCGAGGCTCCTCTGGTGAACCGGGTGGTGAAGGAAACTGAAATTGTCAACAGTTTTTACAACAGTACAGGGAACTGCTGCATCATTCCCTAAAACACAGAAAGAAAGACAATAATTTCAATTTGAATACTGATAATATAGTTTTAATATAATTATAGTAGTTAAAGTCTACTTTGCTTTCTCTTTAGAAAAGCAAAGTAGAGAAAAGTTTAATAAGGCATATGGAGCCAATCAGCTTAACAACAACAATCTCTGAAAAAAACCCTGATAAAGACCAATCAAAACATATCAAAAGAGGTGATTTCCTGTAAAATTATAGAAAAAAGGATCCTACCTTATTTTGATGAATATACTTGAACCGATGACTCTTCCTCACCTGTTTTTTTGTGGGTGTGTCTACGGCCAGCTTCTCTGAAAGCCACGTGAGCTCTGAAGTAAGCCCGAAGAACAGCCCAGCGGAACGTTGCCACGGGGTCGATCCCCATCAGCCCGCAGATGAAGGCGTTCTTGCTGCTCTTCAGCAAGGCAACAATGTCAGGTCGCATGTGGTCAGTGTTCTTCTCTCTAAAGTCCTAAATAACGCAGAAACACAGGCCAGGCTTTACTTATTTCCCAAGACAGAGTTTGTATCATGATAATTGCCTTCAGAAAATTACTCTGATTTTCCCATAACCTCCAGAACAAATGAAAGGCAAACACTGGGCAACATTTATAAGTTCTAGTTATTTAAACATATAAAAACAGCTCAAGTATCACAACAAACAATGGCTGCAGTCATCATGTGTAATGATTTTTATTGTCTTTTAAGCAGTGGAAAACCACTTGGCAGCAAGGTTTACAGCTACTCACAACCACTATGGGCAAAATGTTTCACTCTTGTTTCTACATAATTATGAGATTTTGTTCAAGAGTTAAAAGAGTAGTTTCATATTTTGAACATTTTCTAGGATTTTGGTATTATTCTAAATATCAAAGTTAAACTATAACCTTTAATCTTTAAGTAAGTCAACCCTAAGCAAAAACCCAGAAAGAGTGTGCGTAAAATCACAAAACACCCTTAATGCTTCCCAAAGAGTGAAGAGATTCAGTAGCAGCCAGCTGCTGTTGCTGAAATGAGTTTAATTAACTGATCATCAGAGGTGTGAGAACCTTCATAAAAGCAGATGTTTTATCAGTGTGTTGGTCAGGATCATTCATTAACAAAATGCAAAGGAGAAAAGACAGCAGCAATTATCTTAGAGAGGCAACTGTTGCTTCCCATCAATCTGTGAAGGGTTGTAAGTTTATTTTCAAATTATCCCTCTACTGTGAGAAATATCCTTCACAAGTGGAAAACAATCAAGATAGTTGTAAATCTCCCCAGGAACACTACCCTGCTACAGACCTTAGTTGGCATGTCAAATGTTAAAGTTCATGGAAAATTTGAAAAGACTAAATTAGTATGGCCTGTTTGGAAGAGTTTCCAGGAGAAAGCTTCTTCTCTTTAAAAAGAACAAAGCAGGACAGCTTCGGTTTGCAAAGTTGTATCTGACTTCTGGAACAATTTCCTCTGGACAGATGAGACCAAAGTGTACATGTTTGGTCATAACGAACAGCAGCACATTCGGTGAAAAATGATTAAATGTTGCAAACCTCAATTAATTTAAGCAACATTGTGAAAAAAATGGACCACAATTCCTCCACAATGTTGTGACAGACTGCTAACATCACACAGAAAAAGATTTATTCAAGTTATTGCTGCTAAATGTTCTACATGCTACTGGATCACGGGGTGTAAGTAGTTCTCACACACTGCTTCTGCATTTTGGTTTAATTTTTGGTAAATAAATAAGGATAGTGGATCTTTCTAATTTCAAGACCTCAAACATCTGAAAAGATTTCTCATAATGTTCTGTAACGTAAAACCTTTTAATTAAATGAGGGAGTATTTCCTTTTTCACTGTATGTAAATAATTCAAACACTTCTTTCTTCACATTAACTATGAAGTGAAAAAAAATTCTCTCGCATCTCCACAAGAGCAGAAACACAAGACTCACGTCTTCTGGCCCATCCATCTGTGAGGAATGAAATATCTCAGCTAAAGCTGTGCTGTGATAACAAAACCATGAACTATAAACCCTTCACATCTTCTCTCCATATGATACAAGTCAGCTGTGTGTTCAACGTCATTCCCCGAGTAAAGCTCTGGCTGCACGGTTCACACTGAGCAGCTCCTTGGCTCTCAGCTGATATGGGATACTTTTCCACAGCCACGATAACCAGCTGTTATGGATTTATATCATACAGTGAAAAAACAATACACTTGAGCCGTTCCAACACATGTGCTTCTTATCAAAACACAGCTGAGAGAATTAAATCTAGCCACAAAAACCAGTTGACAGAGCAACAAGTAGATCTGCTGCTGCTGTGTTTCAGTACTAACTTTCTATTGTATGCCTATATTGCTAGAAGCTTTGGGTATCTTGATGGGCACTTTATAAATTTAAGCTGCTATTATTATTATTTCAGACTTTGACGGGCTTGTCATTAACGACTGATTTTTCCAGTGATGATGTATATTTTGCACCAGCATTTTAGCAGGTAAAGTTGAGCTTTTATCCAGAACAGCGAGCATGTTGGGATTAATTTAGAGTCAAAACAAATTAATTACAATCCGAAACTCATTTAAATTATTACCCCCTATCATTTCACTCTGAGAAGTCACAGTAGAAACAGTAGACCTTTCCCAGTGATCAGCCATGACATATTTTGTATATATAGATTAATGGGAATCCCAGGATTGTGAAAATGCCACTGTCATCGTTCTATCTGAAAAACTATGCAACAGACCTAAAAAAACAACAAGTGATCTTGGGTTAAAATTGATTAAATGAAACAGAGGAGAATATTCCAACCTTAAGGTCATAATGAATGATGAATAAGGCAGAGTCTGATTATTTTGACCAATTGTTGGTGCATTTGAGTCAGAGTAAATGTCTTGTAATAAATTATATTATCTTGAAAATGGCTATTTTATAATAATGATAATAATGTAATATTGATTAGTTAATTACCGAATTCAATGCATCAACTAGAAAATGAAGTTAGGAGAAGTAAGACAAGAGGTTTGATACAATACAGGACTCAATTTAACAATATGATTGTTGGAACACATTTCCAACAATCGCAAAGAATAATATTTCCCTGCAAATATAAATAAATGTGACTGATCTGAATGCATTTTCTACAGCAATCTGATGTTGTAGTAACTTGAATCCATATTCATTTATACATTTGATTAGATTATAAACTCTCTATTTGTATGTTTTACCTTTGGTTGACAACACACAAAAAAGAGGATTTTTTTTTTTCAAAAAGTCTTTTGCAACCATATTATGATTAAAATCTATATCATTCGGTGTTTCAGGTTCAGCAGCAGTTATTTGCATGCAGCAGTAACTGTCAGGTTAGCAGAGGGAAGCAATGGAACATAACGTTGCTCATTTTATAAACAAAGCAGGTCTTTAAGATAAAAAATGGGATCTGAGTACTGGGGGGGCCTGTGCCCCAGTAGAGCCCTATGTCTAACAACGCCCCGGCCATCAAGGCTACAAAGATCATCGAGTATTCAGATTTCTATTTCATAGCTGTTTCAGATCAGTTAAAAATAAAGCTGAAAGTCTCCATGAATGTGCCTGAACTCAGTTCTGTGGCATCACACCAGTCAAAACACATTTCTACTCACTTAAGGCCCATTTATGCTCTACACTAAAGACGGATACGGGGCCTTTCGTCATGCTTTTATGTGCGTAATTTGGTCTGTTTTAGGGGCCCTGGCAGACTTTGACCTAGCAAATGTAGTAGGACCTGAAACCGTGGGGTCAGTGTTCAGCAGTATAGCTGATATGCGACCCGCAATACGGACAAAGGAGAAGAAGAAGAAGAAGCTGCAATGTTTTTAATGGCTGCACCACCACCTTCTCCTGCCTCTTTTCATGTCTTTGTGAGAATGTCTTTATCTGTCATTATCACCTCCACCGTCGCTATGTTTACTATTGACTAAAACGTCGGAACTCAGAGGTGAACTCTGAACTCTGCACTGCCCTCTGATGGATGTATTGGCTAACAACCATGCCAACGTAAGGGAGGCATGAAAGAACGAGAGCAGTGACATTTGAAATGGATGTACCTATGTAAATTCATAAGGGAGCATAAATGGGCCTTTCCTGTCAGCAAAGAAAAAAAAACAAAGAAACTACAATATGCTTGTATTGTGCTTCCTCCACTGGTATACCATTGATTTTAAAATCTTGTTGATAGCTTTAAAATGTCTTAATGGAGAGGCTCTGGCTTATTTAGTTAAGCGCTTACATGCTTAACAACCAGTTTCTTCTAAATGTGCCCAAACCAGGCAAATACACCAAAAGGTGATTAAGGTTTTGCCATCGTGTTTCCTAAATTGTTGAACAGCTAATAAAAATGTTAATTTTAGTAAATGATACTCAGTGTACAGACGAAAAAAAAAGGTCTAAGTGAAGTATATCCTTGCATACTCAGACTTCTCACCTTGACTCCGTACTTGACTTTCCCTGCGTAGTGTCTGATGATGAAGGCGGGCTCCATGACAGCAGGGAACTCGATGTAACTGTTTCCTTCATGCTGACGCTTGAACTTGTCCAGCAAAGTCTGATTGGAAGCTTGAGGGAAACTAGAAAAAAAAGAAACTTCATCTTTATACCTCAGGTGTAGACTTGGTATTCATTTTGCAGCAATGTTTGGGTGGCGTCTCATCCACTTAAAAGTAAAGGTGACGTACAGTTGCACACATGTAAACATTTATTACTCAGTTTTACTTTCCATCTACTTTTGCTGCTACTTGCAAGATGATGCCCTGCAGTCTTCAGGAGGACCCTGCTTAAATCCACACACATAAAATTGTATTCCTCCAACCCTCGGGGAAAATATTCTGTCACAAACGTATCATTGTGGTTTAAATCTAACCAGAGCAACACTGCTTTTGCTTGCACATTCTTCTTTGGTGGTTTCACCTTTGATATATGGACATTTCCCCTATTTGCTACTAACCTTGGCTGGCTGCATCAACATTCCTAGAGATGTTTCATATCAACTAAACCTCTCCTCCCTCCACCTCTGCAACACACTTCTGGTTGAAGCATAATTACAGGGGTGCTAAAGCTCAATGCTATTACAGTAGAAATGCACCCCCACGCTCATCCCCTATTCTTCAGTAACCCAATCCATCTCTGAAGAGACCCTGAAGCCTTGCCAGCTCTACTAACTGTGAATGATGAGATCTCTAAGCGCCTTTTCTTCTTTTTCTGTAATCATTCAGCATGAAGCTCCCTCCACTGGAACCATAAAACCCCCGTAAACAGACTTTTGCCCCCCCTCTTTTTTTTTCTGGAGAGATCCAGCTTTGACCCAAATTCTCCAAAAGTGCCCCTTTCTTCACACAGAAACACATAAATGTATATTATTAGTTCCAAATCAAGCAGCTATCCCAAGTAATAGGAAGAATGATAGCTATTGTAGACAAGTGCATACTGGCTGGTGTACACACATAGCGAGGGGGAAGTTGTGTTGAATTTGGTTTATAGAGGAACAAGATGCTGAGGCGTAGTGCTGACCTAAAGAAAAATAGTTCACTATAGAAAAAGCAGACAAGTATATAATGATATATTTTTTCTGTCATTTACTTTTGATTTTGTTACACACTGCACCTTTAGAAAACAATGATATTATCTTTAAAGATGCTTCATTACCAATTGATATCTTGCTTTTCAATGTATAGTCAACAATAATCTCCCCATAATATAATTTCATCATGTTTGATTCAGTTTGTTTGGACCTGATTTGAAATAACAAAAGTGAAAATATCAGTAAACATTTTGATGAATTGATTAGCCACAGAAGTTTTCACAGAAACTCAATTGTTAAACCAAATCCAAACCAATTTCCATTTCAAGGCACACCATCATTTATAAACTGATATAATTTGATATGACTCTGTGCTCCGATTAAAGAGCACCTAATGCCAAGAAATGACTGCAGTTTTATTAAATGCAACATTTGGTTTTTGAGAATTAAGGAGAACCAGCATACGATTGCTTTGTCTGACAGGTACACTGTAAACAAGAAGAAATGCATTGGGATCAGTTGAAATCAAAAGGTGGCGTACTTGCACTCCTCGTCCAGCAGGTGAAACAGAGCTGTGGGTTTCTTGCTGATGAGGTTGAGGCAGCCGCTGTTGTCGATGTATTCGATGTTGTGCCAGGTGATGCCCTCTGCCCTGTACTCCTCCTGTAAGGGGGAAATGCAAGCAAAAAACATGAAGCAGAAGCTTTTGGAGTTTGAGGTTCAAAGAAATGGTAGAGCTGTTTTCCAGTACTGATACCATGGATGGACCCCCAACTATGAGAGCGAAGAGAAGTGTGGCTCTGATAGGTCAGAGAGTTTAACACTTGTGCATACTTTCCATAGTATTGGACCAAAAATGCCAGCAATGGTTTCACTGCACTAAAAAAAAAAGTTTAATCACATCTATGAAAACACCTGGTTGCTTGTTAACTGCCAGTAAAAGTCTTGTCATTCGGCGAGGCCTATGTGCCCCGAGAGGACAATAACAATAGATGTATATAACCCATGTCTTTTTAATGCCCCAAGAGGAAGAAACCAGTAAGTTTCACAAGTTAAAAGTGCCTCTGCAACAGGGATGAGAAGTGGAAAAAAAGACAGTGGTAGTCGGGTTGTTGGGTACGTGTTACTTTCTCCTCTCCAAGAGAAGCTGCTGTTAAGGTAAACTTGAGAAAGGCATGTAAACAGTTCTAGCTCCAGTAGCTCACAGGTCATGGCGTATCTTACCATCAGACTGCTTGGAAAGAGCAAATGTTTCAAAATACTGAGTCAGCTCCAGAGAGGCAGTAAGACAAGAAGAAAAGGAGGAGTTTTCTTTTGGTCTGATCAATGGAGAAGAACAAGAGACTGTTTTCTGTGCAAACAAAGCCTCGTCAGTGGCCACAATGTTCAGGGTTCAAGGCTTTCAACTTTGATATTATATAGGTGAAAAAGTCAGTTTAATTCCCCTAACAGTTTAATTCATTATCAAGAATAACCTGTGCTTCATGCATACACAAGATAACCAGCATGCAAAGGAATGTGCAATCTCTCACTTCATTTGCTTGTTTGCATCCTTTAACAGTATCTTTCTATTCCAGACAACAACGTTACAGCAATGAATGGAAAAGTTCAACTCTCAATTATCCGACATCAAGAATTCAAGGCAGTTTTCACACATACTTTTCAACATGAAACACGTCTACTTTCTCCTTCTCCTTCTTTTTTAAGCTGCTGAATCAAAACATTTGGAGTGTTTGGCTTCATTCAGAGGTCGCACTGGATCACGCGGAAAGAAAACAGGGCCGTAAAAATAAGTTGCATGTGCGTGCTTTCGTTTAAACTTCATCAAGCAAAAGCGCACGGAGACTGAGTATACATTTCATGTGGCTAATTTTGTTGCGTCTGTGAGGAAGTTTGTGTACACATGTTGAGTCACAGATAGACAATTAGACACAGACACACTGATGAAGAGATAAACATAGGCACACTCCTCAGTCATTTTACTGCAGCACATGCGCACATTAACATAAACAGTCCGGCTCGGCAGACAGAGATGGTAGTTTGGTCATGGTTCAGCTAAACAGCAGAATGACCAGATTTTATTATTTATTCCCACACACTGCCAGATCCAGAAACTTGGAAACTGCTGCTCTGGGGAGAGTTTCATATCTGGATTTGATTCTGGATCGATGCAGTACATTTTTAGGTATTATTTCTACAAGACTGCATTCATAGAAGTCCAGTGGAAGCTTTATTTTAGACTGAACACAAGTGAATGCTAACCTGAAAACAGATCCTCGGAGGGCTGACATTCACTCATATCCTTGAGATAGAAGAAATCAGATGAAAATGTCACATTTTTTAAGCTAACAGAGGAAGCAGCCTGAAAAAAATACAGTTCTTTCGGTGCTGAAAATGGATCTTTGTGGACTCAATGTTATCCAGCCGAGGCAAAGTTTAATTAAAGAAAACACTGAAAGACTAACAAAAGTATTGGGGACCAGGAGAGTGTTTGAAAAAATAATAGAGCATTTTCATGAAGAGTAATTAATTGTGAAATAGAAATATAGCTTGTGAAATACAATATCAAATTCAACAATGAATTGATACAAAAATAAATCATATCGCACAGTGTTTTGTAATTACACATTATGAATTGAAATATTAAAGAAGAATTGCATATTGAAATATTAATTCATTATTAAATACTGTCATTTGTAATTGTATTTTCAAAAACAATTTCTAAAAGAGGAAATAAAAAACACAAATCATAAATTTGGTTAGAAATATCTTTCCATTTCATACTTTTAAAAAGGTAATTTCCCTTTTCTACTTTTATTTCTCCCTGCATTTTTAAATGATTTTTGCAACTGCATTTCCCTAATGCAGTTGGTTAAAAACTATCATAACTCAGAACAGACATTTTATAACTACTCTCCACAGACTTTAGGTGAAGTCAGTTCGTTTTAGAATTGAAAGTCTGTAAATTTGCTACTGCTACTTCATAAAAAGATCTCACGTCTTACGACATCCCTGGGATTTGATGATGCCCACCACAGGTCAATTTAATCACTTCAAGTAGATACCTGCCTTATCTGGAGCCACACATTGCCTGTTTACTAAGTAAAAAGGTGACAAATGCTAGCTTCAACTGGGTCACACCAACAGAGCACCGAAAACGATGAGGAGAAACTGGACACACAAACGCATACATAAAGTCTACTAAATTTACCCAGATTACTTAATGACATCAATGATTCAGCTTAAGTTTAAGAGCTTAGTTATGGCTCAACACATGCAGTAGGTTGTGTCCTAACAAGCTGAAATAAATTAAACATATTGACCCATTAAAACATCCCCTGGCTATCCAAAATGGAGAAAGAGTTAATAGGCATGCTGCCCTTAAAATGGACTCAAAATACCAAACTAAAACCAATCTGCAAGCAATAAAAATCCCCACAGCCTCCTGCTGCGCTGAAGAAAGCAAGGAGCTGTGTTGTGGTCGATGAAACTGGTCAGGATTTGTGGCCATCCCTCCATCCATTAGTCAACCGCGCGTGTCTTTTCTCTGCTGCGTAACACAGTGCAGCACTCCAGCAACCTGAATTGTGTTTGGCTTAATGCCCTGGTGTAGAAGTCAGGGGGGCCAAGTGTGCAATCCTCCATCTCTCTATCTTTATATTTCCCCTTCCCTCAGCACCCGTCTCCCTTATTATGACAGCAGAGTGTTTTTATTAAGCAGTAAGGAAGAAAAGTGAGCTGCAGAAAGTTCTGCAAGAAAGAGACAAACAAAAGAAGACATTGTTTTGCCACTAAACATGCCCTGCAGCTGGGCTTTGCCAAGGTATACAATATAAGATCTTCTCTAAACTACTTCTTAATCAGTTCCACTATTAATATCATTAACAGCTTATTTCAGCTCAAATCTTATGCTGCTGTTAAGGACGGAGGGATGAAATCTAGAGAATCCCCTTGCACATGTTTAATATTAAAAACTCGGACCATAAACTCAGCAGCAAGCTGCAGAATTCTCCATGAGAAGAAGGTAAACCTGACCACATGTTTTTTATTTCACTGAGTCAGTTTGATATCTCACAAGGCAAACATGACACCGTGTTTGCCTTATAGGCGGCGGCCGTCGTATGTTTTCTCACTTTGATATATCTCCCTAACAGAGAAAAGAAATCAAGCACCAATTGGCATGTTGAGTGTAAACACTGGATCAGAGAGTCCTCTCTCTCTCTAACACACACACACCCTTCTTCCATCTAGCTGAGGGCTGCGGTTGGTCAGGTGCTATTAGCCTTGGCTCCTGTTTCGGAGGTAAACACACACCGCTGATAAGGGCGACTGATTGGTTGGAGGAGAAAAATCCCCCTGATGGGTCGTCTGAATCATCTTTCTAAAAACAGGAGTGTAAGCTGACAGAAAACAGTAGTTCATACTCGTTTCCACAGAAATACATAAAAATCTTCTTTAAACAAAATCTTTTAAAACTGGGTCTCACAGCTCAGTTCACTAAGTCACAGTCAGATCACAAGTTGACCAAATTCCTAATGAGCTCAATGTGGCAATTAAAGGTTTATCAATGATTGCACCTTCAAAAGTACAAGCAAAAACAAGGGTTTCAGTATCAAAACCTGATAGTAAGGGATAGTAAAAATGGAGAGTAAGAAGAAAAAGGAGCTACAAAGGGTTGGAAGATGCAGACTGATGCATATGATCTGTTTTATTCATGAGGTTCAGTTTTTTTTCTATCACAGTAACATCTCAGTCACAATTACCTGTGTATAAGACAATGCACACATGATAAGTTAAATAAACTGAAAATAGGACATTTTAAAGAAATCAGGCTACATTCTGTTCAAAGTGCAGGACTTTTGACCATAAAACAGCAAAACTTAGCAAAAAAATGTTAATACCATCAATCAAATGATAATCTTTTAGCTTGCAAGTCAAGAAAGTTTATGTATCTTCAATAGGTGAGTGTCGGCTTATCTAAGGTCAGCAGTTACTGGTGGAATATATGTAATACCACAGACAAGGCGTGGAGAGCTTTCTGTCCAGGTGACGTCAACCTCATATGGAACCAAACGGCTCAACTTTATTCAAACAAACACAAATCAGTTGAGATCTGGCAACCCTCGATTAGTTAGCTATAACAGCCCGTCTCAGAGGGGCCCCCTGAGCTCAGCTCCACCTCAACTGTTGTCTGGTAAAATAAACTCACAGGCAGCAGATAGCCAAAGTTTCAGAGGCCCCATGTGATTAAAGGATAATAAACATGAACTCTACTGAAACAATATCGGGCACCATCCTGCGAGGGTGAGTGTCTCAGCAGCGCTTTGACCCTTATTAATTGAACACAGGAATAAACCTCAACTGGTATTCATGAAGGAGTTGCCATTAAAAAACCACAGTGCAAAAATTATATATATATATATTTTTTTTTCCTTTCCAATAAACAACTGTAGTTGTCTGGCTGTGGTGTCAGCTAAAGCAGAGGTCAAGTGTTACCTCATTTTAAAGAAAAAAAAAAACAATTTTGCAAAGTCATGTTTAGTCAAAAGGGAAAAACTGAAAAACATCATATTCCACATGTACTCTACGAAATCCGTTTGTTGGTACTCGTTACATCCTATGTTAATGTGTGTAAAGCCTGAGGGCTAACAGTCACAGACAGATTACACAGCCATTAGCATGGAGTGATTGGCAGTGTGTGATCTTCACTGAGGATGAGTGTTGTTGCACTCATTTACCAAAACACTGCTCTTTTACCACTCCGGCTTTAGCCCACAGCAACGGGGCCCGCCTGCTAAGTTGCCACAGCCTATCAGGATTCAGCAAATGAAGACAACAGCTGACAGCGATGGTGACATGGGCCAATGATTCAGACTCATTATCTCCCCCAAAATATCTTCCTGCGTTTTTCACTGGCTATATGGAAATGATTTGGAATAAAACATAATCACAGAATTTTAATGAATCTGGCACGTGGTAACTAATTGGTAAATGAGCATAATAAATGTAAAATATAGCTGGTCCTGGATTACTGGTACATTATAAGCCCTTTTATGTGAGAGTCTGCCATGATTTTCCTCTGACCTTTTTACTTTAATGGTTGTACATGTTAATTTGATGTAGCTGCTTAATTACAGCTGTTTGCTCTGTAATGTCACAGAACACGGGGGTGTTCAGCACTTAGAAATCTCAGGAAAAGGGCTATCTAACTTAGAACCTTTGTAAAAATGAAACTGCTTAAAGGCTGGTGATATATGACAAAAAACAGAGCTTTTTATTTTCATGATTGCTTTATTGCTCTTGTGCTGCTAGCACAGTTAAGCTAATGCAACATATGCTTTCAGAGATGATGGAAGAGCCAAAGAGCAAAGTAACAGCAAAGCAACATTTTTCCTTTCCCCCCAGAAGTTTGAATTTCCTTTTATTTTCTTACTTTACTCTTGTGTTATGCTTTTCAATCAAAGATGCTGCTGATAATTATTATCACTAGTGCTGCTGGAAGGGCACCTGCTCTGATTTTAACTTAAAATGGCTCCTTTCTAAAACTTTAAAATCTGACTGACCACAGTCCATTCAGAGCTTCCTACTGAAGAAAAAACATTCATTGTGAGCAGTGTGAGGGCAAAACTACACAAGTCCTCATTTTGAAAAAGAAACTAGGCGGGTCCATCTTTTACTCCATTGGCCTGCTCAATCAAAAAACATGAAAGCAGTGTTTAAGAGCAAAGCAATGTGATGAAAATGCATGACGTGACATCACTGCATTTCAAGGCACAGAGAAGCAGATAGTTTGTGAATGCTTGTGTGTAGTCATAGTAACAGCTTAACACAAAAAGTAATGACATGTTATCAGCAGCTGCACAATAATCATTGTCTAGAGGAGAGGAGAGGAGAGGAGAGGAGAGGAGAGGAGAGGAGAGGAGAGGAGAGGAGAGGAGAGGAGAGGAG